>SKCR01008835.1:0-108124 GCA_019454045.1 Zanthoxylum bungeanum | reverse complement strand
CATATCATATATCATAGCATCAGATAACCAGGGTGGACTTCCAATAAACGGTCATTCACCATCCCAATATCTTCAACTAGTCACTCGCTAACCACTCAGGCTTCTACTGCTAGGATCCCATTATCAAGTGCTCACGGTTCTAGCTGAGATCATCCAATCAGAATATCGGACGAGAGCATGTCTCGCACTTATCGTTTCTAGGGTTTCTCCCTACAGTATACAATGTCATCACCGGACATATGTCTAACTATCAAAAGACTTCTCTTACTCTTTTTTTTTCATTCTCTTTTTTATTTTTATTTTTATTTTTGTTTGCAATTAAACTAGAGTACAAACTTTCAAATATGTCTCATGTCTGTAATACCTGGTTAGCAGGAAACATTACCGATTTAAGATTCTATGTCCAATTTACGCTTCTTGCCACGATCGCTATCTGTCCAGTCCAATTTGGAGAGAATGGGGTCGAGCTTTGTTCAAAGGCTAGGATTTGGTCAATTAACTCTTCGGCCTTTATCACAGTCAGGAAACTATCTTGAACGGATTGGTGACGAAACTCATGTTTTTTTGTGGCTTTGAAGTTTAATGGCTTCCGGAAATTACAAACAGAAAATCGAAGAAATGCTCAATGTTAAGTATCCCAATGGCTTCCGATGAATGTTTAATTGCGCTCATGATGCTACCGTGAATATTTCTTCAAAGGTACCAAGTCCACCTGGTAACGCAAATAAACGCATCCGTAGTATTGATCATTTCATGGAGTCGTTCAGACATACCTTGACACAATGCGTTCGTGTCCATTTGTTGGTCTGATTAACTGTTCATCTGCCAAGGTCTTGGGATGATTCCCAAAAACATGACCGCCACCTTCCTGAACGGCTTTTGAAACGGTTTCCCATCATTCCCAGATTTCCACCGCCACATATACTAAGTGCACATTTTTCTCAGCCATGACTCGCCCCAATTCCTTACCAGCTTCCATGAATTCTGGTTTATTGCCAGTGTTGGATCCACAGAAAACACAAATTCGCTTGAATCGCTGTTGTGAAGTGGCTTCCATTTTCTCTCTCTTACTTGGATGTATATCTGGATGTGTTGAGGAGAGAAATGTTGAGCTGAATTTATAAAACCTGAAAATGGATGAGTAATAATTGCACTAATATCTTCCAGAGAACGATTGTTAGCTAAACCACAAAAGAAGTCGTGAGAGGTCAAAAAGTCTCTGGATCCTGTCTACGAAAATAAAAGAAAACAACAAAAGAAGTCGTGAAAGGTCAAAAAGTCTTGGATCCTGTAAACGAAAATAAGAAAATACCAAAAGAAATCATGAAAGGTCAAAAATTCTGGACCCTGTCTACGAAAATAAGAGAAAATAACAAAGGAAAAGCAATAATTAAGGCAACAGAATCGTGTACTCAATACGCCACTCGCTGGTATAAATTCATCATGATGCGTCTCAAGAATTTCTTTCTTTACTCTGCCACCACTAATGAATTAGCTCCCATATTTGTGATTGCCCAAACACCATTCCTTCCGTCTTAAAATGCTCCGTCTGTGCTTTTTCCTACAAAAATAACACACAAAATTAAAAATTCTACAACATGTATACACAAAACATGAAAACAGAAATTGCAACAAAGTGCATGGGTTGCCTCCCTGCTAGCGCTAAATTCATCGTCTTCAGCCAGACATGACCGAAATCCATCTGTCAAGGTGGCTTCAATGTCGTCCTCAGTGCTTGTGCCACCTTTTGATCTTTGCCGCTTTCCCTTTTTCTTCTTTAAAACCTGGGAATACAAAAAAAAAGAATAAAGACGTGTGCATGTAATGTATACGTATACATGTGTGGAGATACTCCATGTTCTTGATGGGTGAGACCCTCATTGTGCTCCTTGGCGCTATGTGTTTCCTCCTGCTAGTTCTTCCCTTCTGTTTAAAACTTGCAAACATAGGACAAACACAAGAATTGCAAGTACGGTACGTGTAATGCATGCTGTATATGTTTCCTATCTCGTTAGGTTAGGCCTTCCGCCAATTCCCTTGGTGACTGCTCAGTCTTCTCTTCCTCAGGCAAAGTACAGCTTCAATCTGTCAACATTGATTGGCTCGGTGAACTCGTTCCCTTCCAAGTCTGACAGTTTCACTGCTCCGTTTCCCAATTTCTGAATGGCTATCCTGTCTTTTCTGCTTGCTTCTTCCGAGGATTCCCCGATGGTCTTTCCATTCTGATTGTAAGACTTTCTGTTATCGGCTATACCGGGTACGATCAAACTGGCCACAACATTAGTCAGAACTTGCAACATCTCAATAATTTCGGTTACTTTAATCTCCAATTGATCCAGGCGGGATCTCTCGTTTGCTAACTTGCTCATGTTGATTGACGGTCTCTTGACGAGTATCTCTGCTTTCCTAACCCAACGAGAATCTATGATGGCTTTTAAGACACAAAAGGGTTAATATGATGCGTGTATGCATGAAATGCGTGAGATGCGCGTGATGCGGAAAATACATAGATAAGTTGGCCTATCGTCATTTTAAAGCATTCAATCACATCATTGTGCGGTGCAAACTTATCACAGTTGAAAAGGCCCAACAAGTTTATACTTTTGTGATAACATGGCTAAACGACTTCAAATAATAAGAGGCCTAAACACAAAATGGCCCATCGGTATTTTAGAAGCTTTTGGCCCAATTGTCAAAGGACATGGACTTGTCCCAGTTTAAATGGCCCAACAAGTTCACATCTCTTGACAAATAGATCCAACTGAATCCAAATAACGATAGCCCTAAACACAAGCATAAATAAATAATTTCTAAGGGTCATACAATTGAGGTTCACATGTAGGTTTCAGGAGTGTAAACAAAGGCTCTCGCTGATGAAAGATTGTTCACGACTAGGACTCCCCACTCAAGGGTTCAAACGACCAATGAACGCACCTTTTTTATACCTTACGGTACGTGCCAACAAGCTATGGTATGTGACTAACTGTCAAATGAATTTCTTATTGTAGATTCCCCAGAGGGAGGGAGGAGTGAACTCTCTTAAATACCCAAGCCTCTTAGGCTCTTATCGCCTTGGTGACATGAATAAACAACAAGTCCTCCAAATTAGACTATAGCAAACATATTAATGACGAGGAACGCATTTTTGCTATGCTACTAATACTTGCTCTCCTATTCTGCCCAAGCCTGGCCGAGGAAGAGTTACGGGGAGTAAAAAAAAAATAAAAATATGCCGATTCGGGCCGGGAATACTTTTTTTTTATTTACCATTAATGGTAAATAAAAAAAAAGAAAAAGTATCACAATGAGCAACGGGTGAATGATTATCTAGGTGCCTTCACAGCTTTTCCTTATAGAAAGGTAGTAAGTGAAAGAAGACACTAAACCATCACCTAACCCAAAAAAATGCCTTTGATTAAACTCCCTAAACCCACAGTAGACATGGTTAATTAAAGCACAAATCACAAACATTACAAGACATTATTTTGGGGCCGATTCTCTATCCCCAGTGGAGTCGCCAGATTGTAGGACACAGAACTTGGGCGACGCATGCTGTTCTAGACTCAGAGCCTAGTTGGGAGTACGGAGTAGCCCACGGGGGACAAAACCGGAGAAAAAAAGGAGTCGCCACCCGGTGTGAACCGGGAAATGATTTAAGGCCGCACTCACCTCTCGCAAGGGAAGACCTGAAACCGTTGGGTTCGGAATGGTCCCTTACTTATGTCGTTTGTAATGAATGGATTTGTGCAATATTAACCAAGTTTACTCAACATACATATTTGTCAAAATAGTCTAAATTCTTATAAAGCCTAAATCTAGGTTTGCATGCTTCAAAGATAAGTCAGGAAAGCGATAAACATAACTCATGAATATTTAAATTAATACATGCGGAACAAACATATGGCCAAGGAATTTGGCCGTTCTCAATGTTGGACCTTGCATACTCGGTTGAACATATTCCAAGTCAACCGAGCACGCCGTGTCCGGGACAACAAAATAAAATATAATAAAGGGTGCCCTCAGGTCTTACCTTTTAAGTCACTTTTCGGGAGTGCGTTTCACGGTGCCTGAAGGGTTATCATTCCGCTGTTTTCACTGGTCCACTGTTTCCACTATTTTCACTGGTCCACTATTTCCACTGTTTTCTCGGGTTCGCTGTTTTCTCTGTTTTGTCTGTTTTCACTCGCGGTTTCCACCCGCTGTTTTATCTGATTCACTCGCGGTTTCCGCTCGCTGTTTTCTCTCCATTTTTCCTCTGTTTTCTTCGTTGTTCGGGGACGGTTTTGGTGGACAGTTTTCAGTTAGTTTCGGTTACTTTTATCACTGTTTCTTGGTGCAATTTTGCCACCGTTTCGGGTGCAATTTCGGTGGCTTGGACAATTATGACCCATAGCGTCACTATTTGTACAGATCATGGTGTTGTTGTACAAATTAATTATGTGACAAAGGAGATTGCACTCTTATCATTTGTGATTAGATCACCTAGATATATAAATGATGAGAGGTCCCTATGATTTGTTCCTGGACATAGAATGATATGAGACAGTATCAGTCCACGAAGGATAAATCATTAAATATCCCTAGTCAGAGTATTATCGAGATTGGACATCGATAAATACGTAAAAGACTAGTATTACACTTGTGCGCATTTGTGAGGGCATAACGGCATAGTTCTCATATATTTGGGTATAGGATACTCATGCAAGTGTAATAGGAGGTTGTGTTTTACCGATGGTACGTGAAACAGCTTCTCTATGGATAGACCCCTGCGAAATCCCATTGGTAGTATGACTTTGTGTCTATGGGAGTATGCAATCAGGGTAGGTGTATTTGGTCTTTACCTGAGACTTACACCTCTAATACTTGCGATAATCAATATACTTTGGTTGAGGTCGTCCAGGGCTTTAACAGGTTATGTGTACGCCAATGCTGGGTATATTGAGAATCGTAGTGTGTTGGGTGTGATGTTAAGACGGAAGTATCACTCCAGTCATATGGAGATGATGGTCACATAGGATACGGAACTTGTTCTCTTAAATGCTCGAGCTATATGGATATTATGACTAGGTCATGTATATCCGATTATAGAGACTAGTTGCCAGACATCCGATATGTGCTTCGTACGGGGCAGACACAATTCCAGCCCCAGGCCTAGCACGTGAACATCTGATACTGGATCGAAATACGCAATACTTCGGTATACTACGCTTGATATAGATCGCTTATTCTTGTAAGGATATTTCTGGAGAATTGGGTAGGCATGACGCTTTGCTAGAAGCCAACCTTGTCTTGTAAATCGGTATAAACGTAGTACGAGGTACTTACGTGTTCGGATAGTCCGACGACCGTATTTACTGCCAACATATCTGGGGATCTCATGGGTCGCTTCCCGAAGATTCACCGATGATGTATGACTCGCCCTTTATTAATCTGGGATTAGTTAAGAAGAGAGAGAAAATTAATTTGGGATTAATTGCGGAGATATTTTATCTGTGATAAAATATTAATTAAAGAGAGAGAACGATTAATTTGGAATTAATCGATGAAATAATATATTTGATATATTATGCGAAATTGGATTTCGACGCGGAATTAAAACTAGATTTTAATTCGGGTGAACGAATTAATTTAGAATTAATTCGTTAGCGACATGAATAGTTGTTTCGCTAGGCGTAATTTTTAATTACGTCGCAACGGAAAATTTGTTAATTCGGAATTAGCGAACCCGAGCCTGAGATTGTTTGCGAACGCATTCACATTTCGAATTCGAGTGCGGTACGCAAGTCAAATCAAGCGTCAAATCGCTAGTCACATCAAGCATCAAATCACATGTCACTTTGAGTGATGTGACAATTTGATTGATTGATTTGAGTGATTGATGTGGTGGTCGAAAAGGAAATAATGGGCTTTTGCCTTTTTGACTTTTTGATTAATGGAAAATTGTTTTTGTGTATTTGTTTTGTTTTTGGAAAATAAAATAAATATATAAACAAAAGCATTTTCTTTTTTCTCTTACCAACTCACGGTTTCTTCTCTTTTCCCTCCTCTCTCTCTCGGCTTGGAGCCTTTCTTTCTCTTCTTCGATTTTTTCTGGTTCTGCCGAATGAAGAAGAGAAGCAAGAGAGTATTTTTGTGGCAAAATACAAAGTGCTAGCACATACTTGAGTCTTCCGAAGGTGATAGGGCAGTGAACTCTTGAGCTTGGAATTATTTTTGAAGCTTAAAGCTTGGAGCTTCCATGGAGTCCACCCATGGCCGAATCTTGAAGGACCAACAAGGGCCAAAATCGAGCAGTCCACTGCATGGAGAAGCCACTGCCGAGCTTCATGGAGGAGGCCAATTCGTTTTGTTGTTTCTTCGTAGCACCATAACCGATCAATGTGAGTATGTATTCCGCCTTACTCCTTTGTGTATTCATGCATTTTTCATGCTTATTTGATGGATCTTGGGACCTAATCTAGAAACCAACAATGGTATCTAAGAGCTTTGATCAAACATGAAAAAGTTAGGGTTTGAATTGGGTAAAATCAATTGAAGCATGATTTGGTTGAATTGATTGATTAAGTATGCATGTATGTTGATGAATTGAAGTTGTGTATGTTCAATTTCAAGAAATTAGATTGGATCCATTTTTCCCCAAATTTTTGGGCATAGCCGAAAATTGAGACCATAATACCTTGTTGATTTTTTGTTTGTTTGATCATTGGATGACTTAAAACAAGTGGGTAATGTTTTTTGAAGTTCAATTGGATGAATTTTGATTTGAAAAACATTTTTCCCCAAATTAAAGGGCTTGGCCGAAAACTATATGTATTTGAAATTCATTGTGTTTTTTGATTTTGATTCATTGGATGAGTTGAATTGATTTGGGAAATAATGATTGTGGATTCAATTGGATTGAAACCGAATCAGATGGAAAAACCCCTAATTGCCGAGAACATAAGCATGTAAAATGGGTTTGATTTTGATGAAATTGTGTTGGACACTATTTGATATTAAAGTGCATGATTAATTAGGCTAATTGATGTTTTAGGAATGTTAATTTTTGTGATTAATTGTGTATTACACTTAGGTTAATTAATTATGGAATTTGGAATTTTATAAGTTAATTAATTTTTGCTTATTTTGGAAATTTGGCCTTAATAGGTTGTAATTAGGCTTTTGGGCTTGGTTGTACCCAGTTAGGTTTAGGCCAATTTGGTTGGATCCAATTGAGCCCAAAACCGCATCCAAAAAGTCCAATTATGACTTAATGGACCTTAATTATTTAATTGAGCCTAATGGGCCAAAATAATTTAAAGGCTTATGGGGTAACTCCCGGATTGGACCTTGGTTATCGGTTTGACCCGAGTTGACCAAAAGTCCACGCCTTAAAGAAATTAATTAAAAGCCCATTGGACTTTAATTAAATAAACATTAGATGTTAATCGGGCTTAGAGACCCGTTGCGATTAAATTTGGAATTTAAGTCGTAAAGGTTCGTTAATAAAAGTGTAATATTTAATTTGGAATTAAATAGTGAATTAGAATTAAATGCATATTAAATTGGATTTAATGTTGTAGTTTAATTTAATTCAAGAATTCGTACTTTGAGTACTTATTCGCAAAACGAGTTTGACTCGAGCAAAAATCAAATCGTTGTTTGAACATTGGATGATCACTAATTATCAGATTAATTAATTGATTGATTGATTGATAACATGCTTGTATGAATACATGGTTGCGATGCATGAATAATGTATAGCAGATGGATATTAGTCGGGTGGGACAATTTTGGAAATTGTAATAAATTTGATTTATTAATTGGACCTGCGTGTCCAGCCTTATCACCTCTATACTCTTTGTATTCTCTTCTAACCTATTCCCCTCAATGTAAATGAGGTTATTTAGAAGTGTAGTGTAACGGGTAGAAGAAATAGCTGTGCTAGCGGGAGAGAGAAAGAGAGATTTGATCTAGGATCAATGTAAAGTATCCATCCGCATATCATTATTATTTTATTCATATGCGCTTTATTATGTGTTTAGAATGCATGTTTAAGGGTGTATGATGATGAGACCTTAACAAAGATAATAAATTGGTTGCCAATTTGCACGCGAAAAACCCTCGCTCAATATTAAGCGCCTTTCCTTCCGTTGAGTGATTCTCACTCAAGATCCGAGACGGCATTGGTTTGTTGGCCAAAGTCAAGGCCTTTGTCTGTCGAAGATGTGTTTGAATCACGAAGGCTTTGTTCCATATTGGTGTCTTGTCCAAGTTGTGGTTTGTTGGCCAAAGTCAAGACCACTTCTTGTCCATCGACATTGATTACGAAGCTTTCCGTGGTCAATGGGTCGCGCTTGACTGGGATCACTAAGTTTGTTGTGCCAAAGCCAAGGCTTAGTTGATTCAGAGGAAAAATGTTAGGTAATACATTGGATGTATTGGCATATATAAGATATATGTTTCGGACTTGGATGTCCCCCTACCGGATCTAGGAATTGGATTGGATCCAATTGATCTTAGAGATCTACCTAGTTAATTTTCATACAATTTGTTGGCCAAAGTCAAGATTGTGTGATATTTAACGGGATCCTAGCCCAGTAGGAAACACGGTTTCCCGAGTACTCGACAGAGGGTTAGAGGCTCGCCGAAAAATAGTGGGAGGTAAGAATTGAATTTGCAATATTCGTTTAATTACTTGCCATACGCGCTCAATCACAAATTATTTCGTCGTTAGATTAAATGTTAGTTGGACTAATATTTAAATTGTTGTTTTAATAAACAGTTGGACTGTATTATAGTTGATTATATAATTGGATTATAGTAATCAATATATTTGAATTAATTAATTTCAATTTACAGTTGATTTTATAATTGGATTATAGTAATCAATGTAATTGAGGTTAATTGATTTAAATTATATTTGATTGTATAGTTGGACTATAATAATCAATATAATACATAGTACCACAAATCGTTGATTAAATAGTTGGACTATTAGAATCAAGATAAAATTGAAAGATTAGTGTTTAAAACATAATCCTGGGTGAAAATGTATTTAAACGACTTTAATTTTCAAATTGGGAATATAGTTTCAGAATGGTCCTGGAAACTAATAAGTTATTTTATTTGATAAAATAATATATTATGCTAAGTCCGGAGTTAAGCAAATTAGTTATTTTATGGATTTCGACGCGGAATTAAAATAAGATTTTAATTCGGGCGAACGAATTAATTTAGAATTAATTCGTTAGCGACGTGAATAGTGGTTTCGCTAGGAGTAATCGTTTAATTGCGTCGCAACGGAAAATTCGTTAATTCGGAATTAGCGAACCCGAGCCCGAGATTGTTTGCGAGCGCATTCGCATTTCGAATTCGAGTGCGGCACGCAAGTCAAATCAAGCGTCAAATCGCTAGTCACATCAAGCGTCAAATCACATGTCACTTTGAGTGATGTGACAATTTGATTGATTGATTTGAGTGATTGATGTGGTGGTTGATAATGCATTAATGGGCTTTTACTTTTTTGACTTTTTGATTAATGGAAAATTGTTTTTGTGTATTTGTTTTGTTTTTGGAAAATAAAATAAATATATAAACAAAAGCATTTTCTTTTTTCTCTTACCAACTCACGGTTTCTTCTCTTTTCCCTCCTCTCTCTCTCGGCTTGGAGCCTTTCTTTTCTTCTTCGATTTTTTCTGGTTCTGCCGAATGAAGAAGAGAAGCAAGAGAGTATTTTGTGGCAAAATACAAAGTGCTAGCACACACTTGAGTCTTCCT
Organism: Zanthoxylum bungeanum; assembly: GCA_019454045.1. NCBI lineage: Eukaryota > Viridiplantae > Streptophyta > Magnoliopsida > Sapindales > Rutaceae > Zanthoxylum > Zanthoxylum bungeanum. Next base: position 98,365 of record SKCR01008835.1, on the reverse strand, counting down.
AAGGTGATAGGGCAGTGAACTCTTGAGCTTGGAATCATTTTTGAAGCTTGAAACTTGAAGCTTGGAGCTTCCATGGAGTCCACCCATGGCCGAATCTTTGAGGAACAACAAGGGCCAAAACCGAGCAGTCCACTGCATGGAGAAGCCACTGCCGAGCTTCATGGAGGAGGCCAATTCATTTTGTTCTTCGTAGCACCATAACCGATCAATGTGAGTATGTATTCCGCCTTACTCCTTTGTGTATTCATGCGTTTTTCATGCTTATTTGATGGATCTTGGGACCTAATCTAGAAACCAACAGGACGAAGAAACAAGTATTCCTAATACTAATCACTTTCTTAAAACCTTATTTAAACGGGGATTTTCCAACAAAAGATGATTTTACTTTATTTAATCAAATTAAATAAACACATGCATGTATTAAGTAATGATTAAATTAAAAATTGAATTTTAAAGGGCTAATCATATCGGGCGTCCAGGATCAGACTCGTTCTGAAACTATTTTATTGGGGTCAAATTAGGGAGGCGCAGCGGAAGGAGCGCAGTTCAGGCGAAATCGTAGTTTAAAATTTTTAAACTTACGAATATTATATTTAATATCCAATATTAAAAATTTATTCATATTTCACCTAAACATATTTATTCGTTATCATATAATGACATAAATAATATAGAAACATCTCGAAATTTATGCGAAAATATTTTTCGGTAAAATGGCATAAAAACGTTTCCGGCCGAACGGACCCGACCAATGCACATGGGGACTGCCCAGGTCAGCCCCAAAAACATTTGGACAGTTCGTGGGCTGGCTGAACAGTGCCCATTTCACTGTTTGGGCAGCCGTTACCCGGTAACGCTGTTTTTCGCTTATTTTCACTCTGAAACAAATTTCGATAAATATTTTTCTTGGGCAATTAAAATAAATCAATTTATTCTAATTGCTCAATTAGTAAAAACTGAATTTTTATTTGAAAAATCATATTTATCATTAATTACCGAATTACCCCTACACTTTGCAAATTTTACATTTTAGTCCCAAAATTGTCAAATATAATTTTAGATGATTCCAAATCATTTCTAAAATGATTTTTAACATGTTCAAAATATGAAAACAGAATTTGCAACTCAAATCCAACATTTTATGGATATTGCTGAAACAATCCTAGAACTTTTCCTTAATTACGACTTGGCCCAATTGTTCAAAACACATCAATATCAAATCCAATTAATCCGATATGTAATATACATCAAATATACATCAAATTAAATCATATATATGAAAATCCCCAAAATTGGAATGGGTTAAGAACCCTAATTTCATAAATTACTCCAATTTCACAATTTACATTAAATTGACAAAATTCAACACTTTAACCATCCAATTACCGCACCAATCAAGTATCACCATCATGAAATTAATCAAGAACAATTCTAGGTTAATTATGAATGGCTAATCAACTCTAGAATGGAAACTTTAATTTCTAATTAATTTATTAAGCTTAATTACACTAATAAGCTTCTAAATTAATCATACATGCTTAACACCTTCAAACAAGCTTCCAACAAATTTAATTATAAATTCAAAGAGTAGAGAAATAAACTTAACAACATAATTTGAAGTTAAGAATATTAGAAACATTTTATATAGAAGAAAGTGTAAGAAACTTACAAAAAAATTCAATTTTTTGGCTTGGATTTTCCTTTCTTTCTTCAATTTTCTCTCAACCCACTTTGTAAAATTTGTTAAACTTGTGTAAGTATAAAAAATGAAACAAAATAATTTTATTATCAATTTTCTCTCTTGGCCGATTTTTGGCTAAAAAAATAAAACAACAATTATTTTATTTTTGTTCAAATATCATTAGTCCACATTTTACTTAATAAAGTTAACACCTTATCTATATATAAAGTGAATCAAAATGTGTTCCAATGATAGCATGCCATTTCCTAATTAAATCATTACTTAAGATATTTATTTTATTAATTAATTTTATTATTTAACAATTAAATAATTAAATAATTAAATACAAATATCTTAAATATATGTATTATATTTACATTAAATATCTCAAATACATATATTAATGATATATCCCAAATATCCGAAATTGATATTTTATTAATGTGTATTTAGTAAAATCAAGTATATTAAATACAAATACACATTAATTCGGAAATGACCGTTAGGTCCCGATTGCATGTATCTTTCGTTTAACCATTAAACGAGTTATAAATAATCAATATTATTCATAACAGTTGCCCTAGTGCTCTACGGGTATATTTCATTAGTGAGACTCTCTAGATTCAGACATATCTGTCACGAAATCCAATTTCGTGTCAATAATTCACCCACCCGTAAATTATGACGACCACAGATAAACTTGTTGAATCATACAGGTCGAGGTCATTGCATACGTATAATCCATCCGTCACAGGTATCCGGATTATCCCAGAGATATAGATAAAAAATGTCAAATCTCTATATGAATAATCTTGTCGACGTTTCTATTAGCAATCTCTAAATAACTTTCTGAACTCACTTCCGAAGTATACTATGGCCATAGATTTAACAGATTGCTAATCATATATGGACTACCTATGCTCTGTACACAGAACTGAAAGATCCTTTTCTGATACTGACAGGATATCATGAGCATGAGTCCACACCCAACGAACAGGCGGAGGTCTGATGATAACTCATATATCTACAGTGGTATCTCAAGTCAAAGAATCATTATGCTACTCAACGCGAGAAGATTCTTATTGACGTTGGTGTACCATATATTAGGAAATCTTCGGTGAGTCGTTAAGTGTTTATCAAATAAACACCTACACGTCTATACGAGTCTCCCAAGACTCATGGTTCATTGGGATAAACCATCGGATCAAGTCCGATATATGATATGTACTGGTCTCAACGGATTTTACTAATCGACACGTGTCAGTAAATCTTGACCATAAACTTAATTTAAGGATATACAACTTATAGTGACACTTCCCAATGTCAATTACAAACTATGTTGTAACTGCGCACTACGTTGTAAATCCTGGGGTCTTTGTCTAATATATATACATATCACTAAACCAGATTTAGTTTCAATCTAATCGAAATTAGATCGAATACGTATATAAAAGACAAGAGGTGCTACATTTAAATTAGTAATATTATGGAAAAAGATATTGCTCGTATTCATGAACTGGACATAAATACGATTCGGGTTGGCGCTTAGAGCACTAACTCTAACTGTAGGCACTGTATTTTTGCATGTAAGTCCCGATGATGAGTCTCACATGGAGATACTACCTCTTGAGTCGTGGATGTTGGGGTTGGTGCTCAGAGCGCCAATCCGGGCCGTATTTATGTCTGATTCATGAATACGAACATCCTCTTATTCCATAATATTACTTATTTATGGTTGCACCTCTTGTTCTTATATACATATTCGATCTGATTACGATTAGATTGAAACTAAATATGGTTTAGTGATATGTATATATTAGACAAAGGCCCGATAATATATAATGCAGTACACAGTTACAAAGTTAGTTTGTAATTGACATTGGGAAGTGTCACTGCTACATGTATATTATCAAACATAGTTCCTGGTCAAGATTTGCTAACACGGGTCGGTTAGTCAAATCCGTTGAGACCAGTACATGTCGTATATCGAGACTTGGTCCGATGGTTTATCCCAATGAACCATGAGTCTAGGGAGACTCGTATAGACGTGTAGGTGTTTTAGTGGATAAACACTGAACGGCTCACCGAAGATTCTTAATGGATGGTACGCCAACGTCAATAAGAATCTTCTCGGGTTGAGTAGCATAGTGGTCCTTCGACTTGAGACACCACTGTGGATGTATGAGACATCCTCCACACTTAGATGGCAGTCACGTCACCGATCTATTTAGATCAGACCTCCGCCTGTTCGTTGGTGTGGATCGATCCTCAGGATACTCGTGTAAGGATGGTCAAGATAGGATCCGTCAGTTCTGTGTACAGAGCATAGGTAGTCCATATATTATTAGCAGTCTGTTAAATCTGTGGCCACAGTATACATCGGAAGTAAGTTCCGAGTGTTATTAGAGATTGCTAATAGATACGTCGACGAGATAATACCTATAGAGATTTGACGTTTACATCTATATCTCTGGGATTATCTGGATACCTGTGACGGAGGGATTATACGTATGCAATGACCTCGACCTGTATGATTCAGCTGGATTATCTGTGATCGTCATAATCTACGGGTGGATAGATTATGCACATGAAATTGGATTTCGTGACGGATATACCTGAATCTAGAGAGTCTCAATAATGAAACATACTCGTAGAGCACTAGAGCAACATTTATGAATAATGATGATTATTTATAAATCGTTTAATCGTTAAACGAAAAATACATGCGAACGGGCCGAACCGTCATTTCCTAATTAATGTGTATTTGTATTTAATATATGATATTATTAAATACACATTAATAAATAGTCAAATAAAGGTATTTGACATATATCATTATATATGTATTTGAGATATTTAAAGTAAATATAATACATATGTTTGATATATTTGTATTTAATTAATTATTTAATTATTTAATTGTTAAATGATTAATATAATTAAATATAAATATATCACCAAATGATAAAGTTAGGAAATGATTATAAGTTGCAATTTTGACTTATACATTAAAGGAAAAGGTTGTCAAATTGATTTGACTTCTTAAGATATTTGTTCAAATTGTTTGAAAAATGAAAATATCTTTTTCCTTTATTTTTTTCTAATTTCGGCCATGACCCTTAATTAAATATAATGGTTATATTTTTGAGTTGCAATTGTTGACTTTCTTTATTCCTTAAATTGTTTGATGATTAAAGTTGCAAGTTGATAAGCAAAATTAAATGAAATAAAATATCATATATTTTGTATATTTTTCTCCACCAATTTCGGCCAAGGCTTCTTTTGGAGGAGATATATATTGTTTCATTTATTTTAGGGTTTCATTAACCTTTTCACTTTATCAAAACTCCATTAAAACAAGGCAAAGAAGGTAGAGAGAAAAGAAAAGAAAAACAGGAAAGCTTGGATTTAGTAAGTATTTCCAACCTTCCATTAGAGAGTAATTTGTTCCTCTTGTTGTGGGCAACATCTTGTGATGTTCTTGAGTTTTTCTATTCCTTATTCTTGTACTTTTGATGGATAAAAGTTTGATGAAGATGATTTGCATGTATGATGTTGGAAGTTTATTACTAGTGTAGTAATAAGCATTCTTTTAAGGTTTTAGAACCTTGTTGCCATTCTAGAGTTATTGACCCACTCTTAAATGACCTAGAATTGTTCTATAGTTGTTTCATTGTGTTGAGACTTGAAATGGATGGAAGAAACATGATTGAAGTATTGTATTTAACCAATTTGGTCTAATTTGTCCAATTTGAAGAAATTGAAAAATTAGGGTTCATGACCAATTCCAAATTTGGGGGTTTTTCATTTATGTTGTGTATTTGGATGTGTATATGATGCATATAAAGTTTCATGTTGATTGGATTACATCTTGATGTGTTTTGAAGCATGAAATGACAAAGTGCACAATTGCCACCTTTGGGAGGCATTCGGCCAAATGGATCAAATTTGGGGATTTAGTTGCTTTTGGTGTTTTTTTGTTTTGAACATGCTAAGTTCATCTTAGAAATGATTTAAAATCATTCAAAATTGATTAGATCAATTTCGGACTAAAATGGACAAAATACCAATGTAAGGGCATTTCGGTAAATTCACTTGAATATGATTCATTTGAATTTTATTTCATAATTTGATTATTGGATAATTAAATAAATATGTTTATTAAATTAATCCGAGAAAAAGTTTTGAAATCGGAAAATACGATTTTCCACCGCTTCCGCTGCGTTACCGGATTCTGCCCCTAATACCCATACAGTGGAAGCCGCGGGAAACGGACGTTCGAAGGGAAAAGGTCAAGAATTGACACTTGGTTGGATTTAACTCGTTGGATTAGCTTCGGACTCGCTTGTTGGACCTCTGTTTCAAAACACACCAAGCCCAACCCAAAATAATTAAAACATTTAAAATACATGTCACAAATTAAAACCAATTAAATTAAACTTAAATTAAATTAGATTAAATCACATTCTTAAACTAAATAAATCTAATTAAATTAAATTAAAACATATGTCACAAATTAAATCACCTTCCTAAATTAAATTAAATCCATTTCCTAAACTACATAAATCACCTTCCAAAACTAAAGAAATCTTTTCCTTATAACAAACTAATTAAATCTTCCCCACCAATACACAATCCTATTCCTTCTCCAACAAGGTAAGCTTCCATCCATTTGCCTATAAAAAGAACCCTTAACCCAACCTTTCAAACCCTAACTCATTCACAGATAATTCATACAAGAAACCATTGCATTGCCGTCCAGGAAACCCATATACACCACATGCATCATCTGCAATTCACGCAACCCTCACCGTTTTACCTCCAACACAACAACACATGCCACACCATAAGCCAACCACTCATAGCCATTCACCTAGCCCTCAACGCAAACAATCAGTCCACAGCCCACAACCACACTCCATCTCACGGAACAATCAACCTTTGCTCAAAAGCTAATAACGCAACCAATCATCCCACACATAGCACATACCTCTTTGCTCCACGCCTGCCCCATTTGCTCACAAGCCATCAAAATCACGCCTAAACAGCCACAAACTTGCCCTTCAAATCATGCCCAAACAGCCACCCATTGTCCAGCCATTTGCTGTCGAGAATAACCTTCCCCCACTGCCAGTGATTCACGCCAATCTGACCCTTAAAACTGCCCAGAAAACACCCCAAAACTGCACCAAAAAAACTGCAAAAAAACCTCCTAAAAAATCATCAAAACAGCAGCCCAAAACACATACAAACAGTCCATAAAGTACCGTAAAATAGTGGCCTAAAAACAGCATCAAAACAGCAGTGAAAAGGAGTGAAAACAACAGCCCGAACAACGAAACAGTGAGGAAAGCCGTTGAGTTAGTGAACCAGAAGAGTTGCAGATCATCCACTTTTCCAACGGCCGTGTAACGCCATTTCGGGAGACGAAAAAAGAGGTTAGACCCGAGGGCACCCTTTTATTTATTATCTTTCGTTTATTTTATTTATTTTAAATATTATCGCATGAGAGTCATTTGAGGCTGATGTGATTGTTGGATGAGCGGAATATGTGTTTCTTTTTGTGGTATATAGGATGGAAACCCGGACGTAAATTCTGTAGCTGAATCTGAATGGACGGTAGTGCGGTTTGTACTCGGGATACAACGCCACGTACCACTTAAGAGACACGTATTTCGTCTCATCCAAACTTGTGTTTGAGCATATTGTATTTCGTAGGTTATTTATTTGTTGTTAAAACATGATTTAGCCTTGTTTGTTATTTATCTTCAAAGCATGATTACGTTGTTTTAGGCATGATATTTTGTTTAGTTTATGACTATGTTTAAATCGCTATTTGTTTATTGTGGTTTAATGGTTCAATGTGCTCATTGTGTGATATTGTGTTTACCGTTTAAATACTTACTTTAAAGCATGTGAACTTAGATATAGGCTATCTTTAGATACTTAGGTTGAGTAGACTTGATTATATTATTGCACAAATCACATCATTACAAGTGACATAAGTAAGGGACCATTCCGAACCCAACGGTTTTGAGGTCTTCCCTTGCGAGGGGTGAGTGCGGCCTTAAATCACATTTTCCCGGGTCATATTGGGTGGCGACTTCATGTTATTTCTCGGTTTAGTTCCCCGCGAGCTATTCCGTATTCCCAACTAGGCCGCGAGCCTAGAACAGCGTCGTCAGTTTCTGTGTCCTATTGTCTGGCTGCGACTCCACTGGGGATAGAGAATTGGCCCCGAAATAATATCTTGTAGTTATTGTAATTTGTGTTTTAGTTAACTGCGTCTCTGCCGTGGGATGAAAGAGGTTTAATCAAAGGCACTTTTATAGCTAGGTAATGGTTTGGTGTCTTCCTTCATTCACTACCTTTCTATAAGGAAAAGCTGTGAAGACACCTAGATAATCATGTATTTGTAGCTTATTGTGATGGACTAATTTGGAGCACTCGTTGTTTATTCCTGACACCAAGCGATAAGAGCCTAACGGGCTTGGGTACTTAAGAGAGCCTCGCTCCACCCTCCCTCTGGGGAATCTACAACGGGAAATCCATTTGACAGTCAGTCACACACCCCATAACTCGTTGGCACGTACCTTAGCGTATAAAAAAGGGTGCGTTCACTTGGTCAATCGGACCCTTAAGTGGGGAGACCTAGTTGTGGGCAATCCTTCGCCGATGAGAGCTTTTGTCTATACCCTTGTAAACCTACGTATGAACTGTAGTTGTAGGACCAGTAGAGACTATCCCTTTATGCTTGCGTTTAGGACCATCGTCATTTGGATTCAGTTGGAATTTTTGTCATGAAGTATGGGCTTGTTGGGCCATTTAAACTGGGACAAGTCTGTGCTTTATGGCAATTGGGCCAAAAGCTTCTGAAATGCCAATGGGCTATTTTGTGTTTAGGCCTTTTATCATTTGAAGTTGTTTAGCAATGTTATCGTAAAAGAGTAAAGCTGTTGGGCCTTTTCAACTGGGACAAGTTTCCACCGCGCAATAGTATGTTGAATGATTTAAAATGGTAATGGGCCGACTTATATATTCCATGCATCGCACGCATCTCATGCATCTCATGCATACATGCATCATGTTAACCCCGTGTCTTAAAAGCCATCATAGATATCCGTTGGGTTAGGAAAAAGAAGACTTGTCAAAGAAGAGTTTAGCAAACATGGACATCGAGAAAAAAGAAGCCGAGAAACAGAAAATTTTACGACAAGGATAGAAAGACCATTGGGGGGCCTTCAGAAAAAATGAAAAAAAATGAAAAAAAAAAAAAAATGAAAATGAAAAAAAAAAATAGAAAATAGAAAATAAGAGAAAGAAAAATTGATTGTTTGTTTTAGCCTTTGATGGTTAGACATAAGTCCGATGATGAAATCGTTTGCTTTAGGGAGAAATCTTAGAAACGATAAACCCTTGACGTGCTTTTATCTGATAATTTGAGTAATTGATCTATGTTAGACTCGTAAGCACTTGATTATGGTTCTTAGTGGTGAAAACCTGAGTAGTTAGCAAAGTGACTAGTTTAAAAATTGTAGGTCGGTGAATGACCGTTTTCTTAGATGTCTATCTTGATTTGCTTATGTTATGATGTGTGGTATGGTTGAAAATGAAAGAAAAAGTCTCTAAAGAAATGAATTGAACCACCTATACCGATAAGCGTGAAGCTACCCATGGGTGAGTATTAGGACCACCATGAGGAGAAATGCTACCTTAAAGGGTAGGTGTATTGAAAAAAAAAAAGAAAATAAAAAGAAGATCAAAAGAAAAATAAAAAATAAAGAGACAAAAGAGAAAGAAAACCATACCACATTGAGCATAAAAAAGTAACTGCAAGCATAATTGAGACATCTAGGTTGGTTTAAACCATCGATCCTGATTTTTGAAACGAAATCATGGAGTTTGCTTACTTAAGGATCAAGCTGTGAAAGAACTTTTGCACACACACACTGTGAGTCTGGCTTAGATCATTTATTCAAAGACTTGGATTCGAGTTGTATCGAGTGTTTTGAAGGTTCTCTGGTTTCATTACTGAGCATTCTTTGAGGGCAATAATATGTGTAACTATTATGACTATTTCATAGAATGTTTATAGTATGATGATATGGAATGCGACATCACGTGGTTCATCTTGACCTATTACAGCAGCAAATAGAAGAAAGCTAAATCAAGATGGGGGCGACCAGTCTACCACCCCGCAAATAAGGGAAACAACAAAAAATTGAGCCATGAGACCAGATAAAACTGGGCAGTCACCAGAAGAGAACTGGCGGAAGGAAATTGCTAGTAGACCCAGGGGGCGACCAAAGACTTTTGTAGGCAAGAAGCACCGAAGAGCACAAGGAAGACCTAACCCAACGGAATAGGAAATTCATTCATGCATGCATGCATACACGTAACGTATTTTGCATTCTTTTTGTGTTTGTTTCGTTTTGTATTCACAGGTTTCAAAGAAGAAAAAGAGAAAGCGGCAAAGACAAACCAACCAGAATCAGCAACATATGAGTAGTAGTTTTGGGGATGAGTCCCATGGTTGAGGCCCATATCAGTTTCAGTTTTGGGGATGAGTCCCGGGGGCGAGGCCCGCATCAGCATCAATATCAGTTTTGGGAATGAATCCCAGGGTCGAGGCCCACATCAACAGAAATTTGGAATGAATCCGGGAATGAATCCACATCAGCAGAGTCTTGGAATGAATCCACGTCAGCAGATTTTTGGAATGAATCCCAGGGTCGAGGCCCAGCAATTCCGGGAATGAATCCCATGGGAATGGATCCCATGGTCGAGGCCCACAATCTTCAGAGTTTTGGAATGAATCCCAGGGTCGAGGCCCACATCGTCAGAGTTTTGGAATGAATCCCAGGGGAATGAATCCCAGGGTCGAGGCCCAGCAGTTTCGGGAATGAATCCCAGGGTCGAGGCCCACATCTTCAGAGTTTTGGAATGAATCCGGGAATGAATCCCAGGGTCGAGGCCCACATCGTCAGAGTTTTGGAATGAATCCGGGAATGAATCCCAGGGTCGAGGCCCACAACGTTAGAGTTTTGGAATGAATCCGGGAATGAATCCCAGGGTCGAGGCCTACATCGTCAGAGTTTTGGAATGAATCCGGGAATGGATCCCAGGGTCGAGGCCCACTTTGTCAGCAGTTTCGGGAATGAATCCCAGGGTGAGGCCCACGTCAGTATCAGTTTTAGGGATGAGTCCTAGGGTCGAGGCCCACATCAGCATCAGTTTTAGGGATGAGTCCCAGGGTTGAGGCCCACGTCAGTATCAGTTTTAGGGATGAGTCCTAGGGCCGAGGCCCACATCAGCATCAGTTTTAGGGATGAGTCCCAGGACCGAGGCCCACATCAGCATTAGTCTGGGGGCGAGGCCCACATCGGTATCAGTTTGGGGGCGAGGCCCAAGTGAGTATCAGTTTGGGGCGAGGCCCACATTAGTGTCAGTTTGAGGGTGAGGCCCGTATCGATTTGGGGCGAGGCCCATATCAGTATCAGTCTGGGGGTAAGGCCCACATAAGTATCAATTTGAGGATGGAGCATGGGTCGAGTCCCACATCAGTATCAGCTTGAGGATGAGTCCCAGGGCCGACGCCCACATCAGCATCAGTTTTGGGGATGAGTCCCATGGTTGAGGCCTACACATCATCAGAAATCCAGGAATGGCACTCTGAGATTGGAGCACAGTTCGAGAATGAACAAGCCGGAAATGGCACTCCGAGAATGGAGCACAGTTCGGAAATGAACAAGCCGGGAATGGCACTCCGAGAATGGAGGACAGTTTGGGAGTGAACAAGCCAGGAATGGCACTCCGAGAATGGAGCACAGTTCGAGAATGAACAAGCCGGGAATGGCACTCCCAGAATGGAGCAAGGTTCGGGAATGAACAAAGCCGAGAATGGCACTCCGAAAATAGAGCACGGTTCTGAAATGGACCACTATCAGCAGACGTCGAAAATGGCACTCCGAAAATGGAGCACGGTTCAGAAATGGACCACTATCACATCAGAGGCCGAAAATGGCACTCCGAAAATGGAGCATGGTTCGGAAATGGACCACTATCACATCAGATGTCGAAAATGGCACTCCAAAAATTGAGCACGGTTCGGAAATGGGCCACTATCACTCGTCGAAAATGGCACTCCGGAAATGGAGCACGGTTCGGAAATGAACCATTATCACTCGCCGAAAATGGCACTCCGAAAATGGAGCATGGTTCGGAAATGGACCACAATCAGCAGACGCCGAAAATGGCACTCCGAGAATGGAGTAAGGTTTGGGAATGGACCACATCACAGTAATGGTTCGGGAATGGACCACCTTACAGTAACGGTTCGGGAATGGACCACCTCAAATAGTAACGGTTCGGGAATGGACCACCTCACAACATGGTTCAAGAACGAACCATCACATTATCAGTATCAGTCTTGCCATGAATGGCACTCTGGGAGCAAGGCCCACATCATTATCAGTATTAGTCTTGCCAGGTATGGCACTCTGGGGGCGAGGCCCACATCATTATCAGTATCAGTCTTGCCAGATATGGCACTCTGGGGGCGAGGCCCACATCATTATCAGTCTGGGGGCGAGGCCCACATCAGTATCAGTCTTGCCGGGCATGGCACTCTGGGGGCGAAGCCCACATTAGCATCAGTATCAGTTTTGCCGGGTATGGCACTCTGGGGGCGAGGCCCACATTAGCATCATTATCAGTTTCACCGGGTATGGCACTCCGGGTATGGAGACACATCATCATCAGCAGTTTTGGGGATGCGTCTTAGGGTCGAGGACCCACTACATCATCAGTTTGAGGGCGAGGCCCACATTATCAGCGATATTGGGATGCGTCCCAGGGTCGAGGTGCCCCCGTTGTCGGTTGTAGTTCCGGGATGCGTCCTAGGGTCGAGGGCCCACTGCATCATCAGTTGTAGTTCTGGGATTCGTCACAGGGTCGATGACCCACTACATCATCACTTTGAGGGCGAGGCCCACATTGTCATTGGTATTGGGATGCGTCCCAGGGTCGAGGTGCCCCCGTTGTCGGTTGCAGTTCTGGGATGCGTCCCAGGGTCGAGGGCCCACTGCATCATCAGTTGTAGTTCCGGGATGCGTCCTAGGGTCGAGGACCCACTACATCATCACTTTAAGGATGTGTCTCAAGGTCGAGGGCCCACACATCGGTTGCGATTCTGGGATGCGTCCCAGGGTCAAGGGCCCACTGCATCATCAGCACAGTTCACATTCGGTTGTTTGGGAACAAAGCCCAGAGGTCGAGGCACCTCGCCACCATATCAATTCAGTTCAAAACAATAGGCAAGTCAGATGGCAGCTGGCGAGCCAGGAATTCACTCATCATCACTTTTAGGATGTGTCCTAGGGTCGAGGGCCCAAACATCTGTTGCAGTTCCGGGATGCATCCCAGGGTCGAGGGCCCACTGCATCATCAACACAGTTCACATTCGGTGGTTCGGGAATAAAACCCAGGGGTCGAGGCACCACGCCACCATATCAACTCAGTTCGAAGCAACAGGCAAGTCAGGTGGCAACTGGCGAGCCAGATAAGTAAAAATACATTGCATAACTTTGATAAGATTGTCATTGTCACACACTGCATAAGTCCCATCAAAGTGGGGGCGACTGTAGGTACTGTATTTTTGCATGTAAGTCCCGATGATGAGTCTGACATGGAGACACTACCTCTTGAGTCGTGGAATCCGCGGGAAACGGACATTGGAAGGGAAAAGGTCAAGAATTGACACTTGGTTGGATTTAACTCGTTGGATTAGCTTCGGACTCGCTTGTTGGACCTCTGTTTCAAAACACACCAAGCCCAACCCAAAATATTAAAACATTTAAAATACATGTCACAAATTAAAACCAATTAAATAAACTTAAATTAAATTAGATTAAATCACATTCTTAAACTAAATAAATCTATTAAATTAAATTAAAACATATGTCACAATTAAATCACCTTCCTAAATTAAATTAAATCCATTTCCTAAACTACATAAATCACCTTCCAAAACTAAAGAAATCTTTTCCTTATAACAAACTAATTAAATCTTCCCCATCAATGCACAATCATATTCCTTCTCCAACAGGTAAGCTTCCATCCCTTTGCCTATAAAAAGAACCTTTAACCCAACCTTTCAAACCCTAACTCCTTCACACAAATTCACCAAAGAACCATTGCATTGCCGTCCAGGAAGGAAACCACTATACACCACACGCATCATCTGCAATTCACGCAACCCTCACGACTTTACCTCCAACACAAACAACAACTGCCGCACCATAAGCCAACCCACTCACAGCCTCACGCTAATCACCTTCAACACAACAACACCTGCCGCACCATAAGCCAACCCACTCACAGCCTCACGCTAATCACCTTCAACACAACAACACCTGCCACACCATAAGCCAACCCACTCACAGCCATTCACATAACCCTCAACGCAAACAATCAGCCCACAGCCCACAGCCACACTCAATCTCACGGAACAATCAACCCTTTGATCAAAAGCTAATAACGTAACCAATCATCCCACACATAGCACATACCTCTTTGCTCCACGCCTGCCCCATTTGCTCACAAGCCATCAAAATCACGCCTAAACAGCCACAAACTTGCCCTCCAAATCACGCCCAAACAGCCACCCATTGACCAGCCCTTTGCTGCCGAGAATAACCTTCCCCCACTGCCAGTGATTCACGCCAATCTGACCCTTAAAACTGCCCAGAAAACACCCCAAAACTGCACCAAAACAACTGCACAAAACCTCCTCAAAAATCATCAAAACAGCAGCTCAAAACACACACAAACAGTCTATAAATTACCGTATAATAGTGGCCTAAAAATAAAGTAAAATAACAGTGAAAATGAGTAAAAACAGCAGCCCGAACAACGAAACAGAGAGGAAAGACGTTGAGTTAGTGAACCAGAAGAGTTGCGGATCATCCACCCTTCCAACGGCCGTGTAACGCCCTTTCGTGAGATGAAAAAAGAGGTTAGACCTGAGGGCACCCTTTTATTTATTATCTTTCGTTTTTTTTTATTTTATTTAAATATTATCGCATGAGAGTCGTTTGAGGCATGATGTGATTGTTGGATGAGCGGAATATGTGTTCCCTTTTGTGGTATATAGGATGGAAACCCGGACGTAAATTTCGTAGCTGAATCCGAATGGACGTAGTAGTGCGGCTTGTACTCGGGATACAACACCACGTACCACTTAAGAGACACGTATTTTGTCTCATCCAAACTTGTGTTTGAGCATATTGTAGTTTGTAGGTTATTTATTTGTTGTTAAAGCATGATTTAGCCTAGTTTTTTATTTATCTTCAAGGCATGATTATGTTGTTTTAGGCATGATATTTTGTTTAGTTTATGACTATGTTTAAATCGCTATTTGTTTATTGTGGTTTAATGTGCTCATTGTGTGATATTGTGTTTGCCGTTTAAAGACTTACTTTAAAGGATGCGAACTTAGATATAGGCTATCTTTAGATACTTAGGTTGAGTAGACTTGATTATATTATTGCACAAATCACATCATTACAAGTGACATAAGTAAGGGACCATTCCGAATCCAACGGTGAGGTCTTCCCTTCCGAGGGGTGAGTGCAGCCTTAAATCATATTTTCTCGGGTCACAACCGGGTGGCGACTCCATGTTATTTCTCTGGTTTAGTTCCCCGTGAGCTATTCCGTATTCCCAACTAGGCCGCGAGCCTAGAACAGGGTTGCCAATTTATGTGTCCTACACTAACAAACAAACAACACACATCATCCAATACAATCACATCTCATATTTAATACATCAATCTCATCTCAACAATCATGAATTCGTATTTCTCATGCTTCCAATAACTCAATATAATATCTCCACAAATTTTAATATTTATAATTATGCCAATATATATATATACTTTCATAACAATCATCAATCAACTAACAATCATGTTAAGGGAATTATCGTGCATTGTAATTATCTCTTTCCACGCAAAAGTCTTTAATATGTCTATATCCTCGCTAAGAATATGAAAAATAAAAAATTACGATCATGCCCTCAATTTTCTAAAATTATGATTTTACCCCAAAACATTCTAAATTTTCATTTTAGAGCCCCTAAAATTTTCCAATATGCCGATATAATCCTAAAACTCTTAAATATTACTATTTAACCCCTGAAAATCAGAATTTACAGAGTTACCCTCCTAATCATGCAAATATACAATTAAGTCCAAAACTTTCAAATTCTATCATTTACACCCCAACAGTAATAATCACATATCAAGCTCCAACGATCTCCAAATCTCACAAAGAAGGAGCCGCTGGTCAGCAAACGTCTCAAGGATCACGGTGATGGTGGTGGTAGGGGCTGAAATATGGCGGTTATTGACGATCAGTTAAACACTGATAACTACCATATTTTACTCGTTTCTCAACAACCGCAGGTTCGATTTGGGCAAACGAAGTGTCCAACTTGCGTATCTCAACGATGGGAATATTCTGATCTGAAAGGTGTCGAACACGCACGACGGCGCATGGAGCGCGTGGAGACGGCAGCAGGCGACGCGTGGGGCGGGTGGCTGGGAATCACGGCGGCGGTCCAGCGGCTTTGGATTTGTCTCATCGAGGGAATTCTCCAAATGTGGTCACTTGCCGGAAATGGAGCCCAGATGACGTCGAATGAAGCATTTCTCTCTCTTAGATACACTTTCTTTCTCTAGAAATCTCCCATAATTGCTCTCGATTTATCTCTCTAAAACTCCCCAAAATTATTCTCATAACTCTGAAATTTATCTTCAACACTCTCTTCATGTTACTGTCTGAATCCAGAAAGCTTGCTTAGTGAATGGAGTTGAAGATGAAAAAGACATTAAAAAATCCCTCCAAAATAAACGTTCTTAACAGAAGCATTAAAACTAGCACCACCTCTTATTAGGTCCAACACATTCTTCTCTGCATACTCACTCTCCTCCTCCTCTGCTATATTGCTGCCATGAAGAGATAACAATGAAGACTTTTTTTTAATTATTAGAGTGGCTAGGTGGTGATAGGAGTGGTTGTTAATGATTTGAGTTTGTGAGGAAAAGAGAGACAAAATTAAGTGGGCATGTTTGGATAATGGATATAATAATTTGCATGGTATGTGATATTACAAACACATACCCAAAAAAGCAAAAAATGATGATGGAAGAATGAAGATGGAGGGGAGAAGAAAAGAAAAAACTAGAGAAAAGGCAAAAGAAAGAGAAAATAAAAGGGAAGAAAAGCCAGCAAAAACAAGAAAGATGTGGGGGTGGATGGGGAAGCCCCTGCTCCCAGACCAAAGCGACGACAGGGGCTTCCAATTTTTATTTTTGAGGTTAGGGTTAGGGTTAGGGTTTGGCGAGAGGAGCGGTAATAGAAATAACTACTTTTATTTACGTTTAGTATCAAATCTAAATATATTTAGATAAGAATTTTTTTTTTTTATCGCATTTATTCTTCAATTTTTTCGCCCTATACCCGAAAAACCATCATTAGTATGTTTAAAACATCTTAATTAGCATTCATTGCTAACAAAAATGACTTTATATCAAAATACTTTTTTTCCTTGAAAGTAACAGATAATGAGAATAATAGAGAGATTATTGTTTTTAAAATATAAGACATAAAGATTAAATTAGAGGATTATATATAAGAACTATTTTAAAAAATATTATAAATAAAAATATTATTGTTTATGAGAGTATTAAAAAATTAAAATGGATATTATTATTTAAATCATATAAAATCTGTTAATAGTATGTATGTAAACGTTATAAACTTTACTATAAGGGAAAATATAGAGTGTATTAAATATTATTAATAGGCCATACAATGTTACATGTTTTTATTAAATCTTGACTCATATTATGTATAATATTGTATTAAAAATTATTATTATTATACTGTAACGTTCTCAATATATACAAGACATGATTAATATTATTATTTTTTCTTTTTTTTTTGGTCATTTTCTATAAATAATTACAGTTCTTTTTTATTTAAACTTTTTTTTTTGTCAAGAATGCAACTTATATATATATATATATATGTTGACAACTGATTTTCGTTTTAGGGGTAATTCGGGAAAAACCACTTCTCGAACAAATCTCTCTCAACTGTGAATCTGTTTGGTTGGGGACCAAATGCAAACTTAGCAAAAGATGGAAAACACACAGATAAAACATATGATTTAAAGTGGTTCGGCGGAATGGATCCAACTTACGTCCACGAACACAAATAAAATGATGTTTTTTATTACCACCTCGGGTCGGACCGACCTGTCTTTTATCTCTCTTCACTAAGCTTTTTAATGCTTTTTACAAGTTATGAAAAATAAGAAATACTAATCCTAGGATCCCAGTGAACCGAGTCTTCTTTCCTTTTAAATAGTGCCACTGGATTTATTGTAACTCCCACCTGTGACGTCGGTCAGGTTTCCCTGTCATTATTTCCCATTATTCGTACATTATTTCCCATTACTCGGACATTACTGTTCATTACTCGTACGTTATTGCTCATTACTCGTACGTTACACTCATCCAAAGGTCTGGCGGCTCTTGATTTCATGTAGGACTTATGTCATCCATACATGTACATAAGATTCAGCAAGCCTGGCCTCAGTAGGTCGGCATACCGAGGTGATTAGTGTCAGATCATCTTCATCTCCTCTTAACCAGATCGGGTTGAGAGGTCATATGACTTCGGTCGGGTTGGTCTTCACGTGTGTTTTAATGATATTTGAATATGGCAACCGCTCATCAGGGCTGTTCAATCTTCATCTGCACAAATGTTATTGAACATGATCCCTAACATCGGGTCGGTCTTTGATGAACATTAAAAAGTGTACATTATTTAAAAGGAAAATTAATCATTTTACATTTGTAGTTTCATTAATCCCTTAATTTAGCACACTTGAAAGGTGTGTTCTAACAGTGTACAATTTCGGAAATTCCAACTTTGCATAATTTTCGTATTTTGGCCATAACTTCTTACTCCAATATTGGAGTAAGGTGATTTTAGTTCCAGATAAAAGACGACTGAAAGATCTACAATTTTGAAGTTCACAAGATTTTCTAATTCTGAGGTTTTCAAGGCCGAAATTGATGAAAAATTCAAAGTGTGTTATGTGTAATTATTAAAGTCATTATCCAAAAAAAAATGAAAAATGATAATTTACAATTGTCAAACTTCTTGCATGTTTGGTGGAGGAAATGGTGGAGGAATTGATGGAGAAAATGGTGGAGAAAGCTTGTAAAATTTCTATAAATAGAGGTGCACTGCACCTCATTTTCCTCAACCCAGATTTCATAGTTTTCTCTGAAAATTTGTGGAGTTCTAACTCTTGTGTGTTTTATTTTTAAAAAAAACTTCTTGTAATTTCTTTTATTTCAATAATAAAATTATATGTGTTTTTATTAAAATATGAGTAGTTAATTTCTTTTTGCTGAGATAAATGGAGAAGCTTTTAATATGAAAATTTAGATTAATCTCACTTATATTCTAATATATAAATTGTAATTTAATGATTATTATTTAATTTAATTCTAGATTAATTATTGATAAATTTTGTTACCGCCTACATGGCTGGTTTTATTTATTTGGCGTAATTGAGTACATTGACACACTCAAAAGTGGTTATATACTCCAAAGTATAAGAGTGTCGAAGTAATAAAATAACCCGGTAAGATCGGGGTCGATTCACAGGGAATAGATTTAGTAAGATAAAATAAGGATTTGAGTAAAAAGAAAAAAACATTGAATTGTTTGAGTGATTGTAAATTTTAAATTAAACTGCAATAATAAAATAAAATGCTAGGACTAGGGGATCCACTTTTAATATTTCAAATTTAGAAATCTCACATTTTATAATATATAAATAGTCATTATTACCCAATTAATTTATTTCAAGAATTAATTATGCCAAAAATAAATAAAATCATCCATAAAGACGGTGATAATTTTTGTCTATAACAAGACCACTTAGGTACTCAATTATGCCAAATAAATAAAATCAACCATGTAGGTGGTAACAAAGTTTGTCAATAATTAATCCAAAATTAAATTAAATATTAATTATTAGATTACAATTATATATTATAATATAAATGAGATTAATCTAAATTTTCATATTAAAAGTTTCTCCCTTTACCCCAACAAAAAAAAAAAAAAAAATTAGCTACTCATAATTTGAATAAAAACACACATAATTTTTATTACTAAAAGAAAAATAAATTACAAGAAAGCTTTTAAAAATAAAACACACAAGACACTCTTCCCAATTCTATAGAGAATTCAGAAAAAGCATGTCTTACTGAGGTGTTGAGCCCATTTTTTTGACAATTTGCATTTGCAAAATGCAAATTGTCAAAGTGATTGGCCAATCCACTATTATAAATTTTTTTTTTGTTTCTTTTGTTTGTTTTTTTGATAATAATTATTACATAGAGCATACTTTAGATATTTCATCAATTTCGGTCTTGCAAACTTCAGAATTAGAAACTCTTGTGAACATCACAGTTGTAGATATTTGAATCTTCTTTCAACTGGAACTGAAATTACTTCAATCTGATATCGGAGTAAAAAGTTATTGCCAATATACGAACATTGCACATGGTTGGAATTTCTGAAGTTGTACATTGTTAGAACGCCCTATTAAATTTATGGTCTCCAAAATCCAAATGTCAAGTCCATTTTTTTAAATATGCATCAAGAGTATTATTTCACCTACATAAAAAATAAAAACCACAATAAAAATATATAAAACATAAATTTAATTAATATACTAAATTAAGGGGACAAATGAAACTATAATTGTAAAATGATTGATTTTTCTTTTAATAAATGTGTACTATTTAATGTTACCCCCAACCAGCTTATTACTAGTCCCTAGTAATTAAGCGAAAACAAAAAAAATAAATTTTTATCCAAGTTAGTAATTGTTTTCTTTCTTTCTCAATAATCAAATAAGCAATTTGTCCTATACTTTTTACTTTCTACCATACACCCATTATAGAAAGTATCAATCAATTCATTGTGCCCACAATAATCACAGGTCCTGTTGAAAAAAAGAGTAATATTGTTGTCCTAGAGTTATATCAGAATTCACACATTTTTGGCAATGAAAATTTATATTTATATATATATATATATATATATATATATATATATATATATATATATATATATTAAAAAAATAATAATACATCTTCAATCTTTGTAGCGAGCTTTGGGCCAGTGACTCCCAAACCAGTTGGTTTTAGGGCACTAGGTGTAACGGCCGGTGGTCTCTACTACTATTTACTGTAGCACGGTTTTATGGCGGGATGAGAATTACGTAATATAAAATTTTGACCGAGCATACCCACATTCTTGGGACGACTTTATGGATAAACAATAAATTTTTCGAAACTTCGATACGAGATTCTACGATGTTCTATTCCGGATAGCCCATGGTGTTTGAGCCGTAATTTTCTCATTCAAACTCCAATTTCTATGAATTTTATATCTTCGGAAAGCTGAGATCGAGATCTACAACTTTCGAGTTGAACAGGTTTCCAAATTTGGACCACAAGTGAGTAGAAAACACATATCTAAATTTAGGATGAATAGTACCCGAGGGCATTCTAGTAAATTCACTAAGTTTCTACATTTTTCTTTTGAGGAAGGGCCAAGTATAAAAAGGGAACTATCCATATATCCTAAAAAAGGAAGAAGAAACCGTGAGGGGGAAAGAAAAGAAAGAAAATAGGAAGAAGAAGAGGAAGAATGGAAGAAAAAAAAGTAAAGTGAGAGAAGAAAAGAAGGAAATATAGAAGGAGGAAGAAGTTAGAAGATTGGCAACCATGAAATCTTGAAAGATGAGAAAATACAGAAAGAAAGGGTAAGGTAAATTTGCCCAAATTCTTGTATGTTGAGTATTGATGTTTTGATAATTTTAATATGTTAGTGATTTAGGTGTGATGATGAGTTTGTGGATAATAAGTATGAATATAAATGATGTTGAGTAGGAATCAAATTGGTATATTAAGTTAATTAGGGGATTATGGATTTAACAAATTTTAAGGATTGTTTTGGTTGTGTTTATGATGGTGAATATAGAATTGTGGTATGAGAGTTGAATTAGGGAAGAAGGAAAGTGTGTTGGGATTAAGGACATGAAGAAGATGGATTTCAGGCTTGGAATTGGCCCTGCGTCATGACGCGAATCACCGAGCATCGCGATGCGTTCTGGTAATTTGAAAAGATTTGTTTCTGGGTCTCACACTTAGTGACGCTCAAGAGTCGTCGCGTCGCGAAAGGTAAAAATCTGGGCACCTCTCTGGATGATCCGCGTCGTGACGAGTGCTACATTGCGTTGCGATGCGCGATAAACTAATGGCCCAAATCAGTTCAAGTCATCCCAATTTCATCCGAACGCGTATGAGGCTACCCTGTAAGCCTCGTATCAACTCGTATGCACTTATTACGTCACGATATGTATACGATACCCATAGAGTGATAATATTTACTTGAATAAGCAAATTTTAGCCTAATTCCAAGTGCGTTTCTTAGTTAAATTCTAATTCAGTTTATTCAATGTAGATCGTCGCAGGAACCGAAGTTTTCTCGGCAAGCGATAAATGCCAGCTAGTTTCCAAACTGTGAGTGGACATCTTTTCTCAGAACTGAGTTTATTTAACAGTTTTTCATATCAGATTTACTATTCTCACTTTTAGGGCGTTAGCCAATTTCTTCATTAGTACATTTTATTGAGCATACTTTGAAAAATATTTTAGAAAAGAAATGCTTTCGAAACATGAGTTTTATGTTTTCGGGGCATGGGGGAAAAACCCACCCCAGTATGTAACTTGATACAGTTGGAATTGATGAACAGAGAACATGTGCACATGTAGAGGACTGGGGGGACGGCGATATGTAACGCCCCCGGATCCTAATTCAGGGCTAGGGGGACGGCGATACGTAACGCCCTTAAACCCTAGTTTCATAGCTTGGAGGGTAGCATAGATCCACACCCTAGTTCTAGTTCTGTGGTTTTGGGGACGGTGATACGTAACGCCCCAAGACCACCAGTTTCAAAGACATGAGTGGCATGCTTTGGGGGACGGCGATACGTAACGCCTCAAAGTCATGGTTTTGCATTCCTGGCTCCAGATAGGCGTATGGGGGGACGACAATACGTAACGCCCTCATACGTCAAGTTTTTAAGAAAAAGATCAGTTTTCATATATCAGTTTTTCAGAAACATGTTTCAGATTTCAGAAGAAGTTTTCAGACACAGTTTTCAGGAAAGATAAGTTTTATGAGAGAATTCAGATGAGATTTCAGAAAATAGTTTTCATATAAGTTATTTCTGAATTGCGATTTCAGAATCAACTGTTTTCATTTTAGTATTTCAGTTTTTTATTTTTAGATTGTCCACTCACTTAGATCGTACATCGATCTAACCCTCCACTCCTAGTTTTCTATACTTGCAGATATTCTCGGAGGACGAGCTCAGGAGGACGGATATTGTTACAGTCACTAGGGTATGGAGTCCACCAGTCTAATTCAGAATAGTGAGAGTCCAGTTAGAGCCAGTCAGAAATCATGTATCACTATTTGGTTGTAAAAAAGTCATTATAAAAAGTAAAAGTTATTAAGTACAGTCATTATCGTTGAGTTTGTATAAAATGATTTAAGCTTGGGCTACGGTCCCATACTAAAATATTTAAATTAAGGAGAGAACAACTGTATTTTTTATGGTTAGGAAGTCATAGGCTTATGGGGTTAGTACGGGTACCCCATGCCGGTAACATCTCCTAGATCGGGGATGTTACAAAGATGGTATCATAGCATGGTCTAGGGAGTCAGTGACTGCAGTGGGTAGAGTGTTGGGGTCTGGTATACGCAGTATGTCCGGGATACTTGTATGCAAGGCACTACCTCTCCAATATCCGATTCTCGAGTACGTCCTCAAAGTTCTATAGACATGTTAGTAAGAATTTCTGAGCTACTTAAGTATCTTCCCTTAGAAATAACTATGTTCTTTGAAGATTCTTCTGTCATCATCCTGAACTATAAGTAAAAGTTTAAAGTAAGCTGTAAAACCAGTAATACGGTTTTAAGAAAAGCCACCCAGAGAGTGGGAAGCAAAGCCATAAAAGTAAGGAAATATGAATAGTTAGTTATTCAGCTGAAGATGAGAAAAGTAAGAAGACAAATAAAAACAGTAAAGTTCAAAGGATACCTACCCAGGAAAGTAGGAAGAGAAATAGAAAGCTAGAAAGAAAAGTTTGAAGGGATAGATAAATGATCAAAAGGACATGTAGTAGAGGTTCATGCAATCAGAGTTAATAAGAGATAAAGAAGCAGAAACAGATAAATAAGAAAATGCCAGAATCGGTAGTAGTAAGAATCAGAGGCACGGGGTTAGATATTAAAGGATAATACCAGAGTTTGTAGCAAAGAAGAGTGTAACAAGACTAAACCATAATAAAATGCCGAATAGATCTAAGAAAAGTTTCTTTCCCTTAAGTGAGATTTCTTTCCTCCTCAGAAATCATTCCAAAGTTGATCTAATAACTCTTGAGCACCTCGAATAGATAGCGAGTTTCCCGAATAACCGAGAATAGCCATAAGATAGAAGAAGCAAGGAATCAGGATTGTTTTGTGAGGGTTTCCGATAGATATGAGATGCCATAAGGACGAAGAGACTATATATTTCCCGAACTTAGAGCCGTAGACAAATAAGATGGAGGATGACAGAAACAACGATTAGTTGCCCTAGTCAAGGAATCCAATAGATAAGACCCCAACATACCCAGATCCTCACCCTTCCGTGATGCTAATCAATGAAGCTGTCCTGATGGAATCTAGCTCATACATACTTTACATGAGAAACAGACTCCACCAGGACATAAGGTACCAGAACAAGGATACCGAAAACTCATCAAGGCTTAAGGTGTTTGTCATAATCCCTACCAGCAATGGGTATAGACAGCAGAAAGAAGCCCAATGAGAGTTCAGAAATGTAAAGATTTTGGAAGGCAGATCACCAGAAAAAGAATTAATGAAGTTTCGAGGATATTAAGAAGAGAAACTACAGTAGCCCAAAGATCAAGGCAAGTCCGCGCGAGGCCTACAAGACTAGTAGGAGTCTACAAGATAGATCAAATGCCGTAGAACCCACAGATAAGCCTAAGTCAGTAGAAATCCATAAAAGTATACAAGAATTGACCTGAGAGGCTGGAAATATTTAGGAAGTGGTAAGAGTACCAGTATGGACAGTAGAAAAGAGTGCCCAAGATGAGATTTATAGTTAGAACAAAGAGCGGAGATCTAAGAAAAAGTTAGGATGACGTACCACCGTGAGCCTCAGTATCAAGGTGTAAGCAAGGAAATAGGAAATGCAAATGGTAAGAGGAACGCGATAAGCAACAAGGAAATTCAGGGCATTCGGGCACGAAGACAACATAACGAGAAGATAGTGCTGTAAGAGAATTGATGATAGAGGTGTGTCCTCGAGGCATGGAGTAGTTGGCTAGGTTCCTGCAGAACGGATAACGACTATTTCTCCTAGAAATTACAATTCCAATAAGCATAAAGATATTTAACCAGACCATCACCGAGCTTGAGTGTTAAACATGATGTGTGTCCACGGATTCCTGTAGGATATTTATGCTCACTCATTAACTTAAAGCTTAGTAAAGAGACGGATCAGTAAAGAAGAGCAATTGACAAATTAGATGAGTTACGAGAGGATTAGATAGCCATAGTTAGATAAGCTAAGTCTGGTAGCCACCGCTGAATTAAGGAACCCTAAAAGAAGTAAAGACTTAGAAGTACGAAGAGACCAGGGAGAATTATTATGAAGAATATAAAAAATAACTTATAATAGAGTCTCATGGGATTGAGAAGGAAACATTAGGGAAATGAGTAACCCCTGAACTAAAGATTTGCTAGGAGTTGTTTTAAATAGTCGAAGTAGATAGAGTTTTCAAGAGAGTAAAAGAGTTTAAGAAAATATGACAAGAAATGAACCTTTGTAGTAGATCAAGTCTCATAGGAAAGATAACAAACAGAGTATAGTAGTATTCAGAAGAAGAATATAGTGACCGCAAAGAATTAAGCAACAGAAATTAACAGGAAGGAATAAAAAGATAGTACAAGAAAGTTGTTAGGAAGCATGGCTCTAGAAGGATTTTGTAGTGGATGTGGAGTCATTGATTGTTGAAAAAAATCAGGAGCAAGGTTGGAGAAGGGAAGCCAGACAAGTTTTAGTTGTAGTACTCTTATGTAGGAAGAGACACCACATAAGTATACATGAGATTTCTAGGCGAAGAGTATGTGTCACCGAATTACCGTAATACAATAGCCACAAGGTAAGTTCCCACCCTCCTAGCCCTCGATAAATTACGACGGCGATGAGAAACTTTGATGTTGTCTCAAAATATTTCCAGAAACAATAGAATATATGGTGGAAGAGATCGAAAAGAGAACCTTTAGATATAGTACGAGAATAGAATAGAAGAGGGAATAGTTCCAAGTGAGAGATTTAAAGGAGGCGTTATCTAGATAAAATAATAAAGAGAGAAAGAACAACATTACTAATGACTAGAGATATGTGAGAGATGACAGCTTTTGGATAAGGAGACAGAGATATAGACCTTAGAAGTTTCAGACACAAAATCGAAGAGAAGACAAAAAAGCCAACAAGTAAAATGGGTGGAAGTGAAACCGACTTAGTATAGAAATAATAAGAGAATATATTAAGTAAGCCTTAAGGATTTTTAATATTTGAGAGAAGCCAAAAACCCATTATGTTTTAGTTCACGTAATCTTTCTGTTGTGCCCAACCCTAGTCTAAGTTGACCGAATCGCCTCGAGTTTGGGGATAACCTTAGCCACAAGAAAGGGTTATTTGGCAGGGGTATAGAATAATATGGAGAAAATAAGATTATTAAAATTTGTGGAAACAATAAAGAATAGGTATCTTAGCATGCAAACAGGAGTAGAACACGAGTCAAAGTAAAGGAACATCAACCAGATTTGCAGTAACAATGAGAGCAAGTACAAAAAGGAAGTGAACTTTAGCATACCAAAACGTCAGCGTAAATATTAATGGCAAAGAATGCAGTTTAAGCGCCAAGATGCATTCAAGTAAACCTGATCTTTAGTTAATTAAGGGGGACCAATAGGAAACTATCTAGAAACGACACTTTAAGCATAAAAGTCATAGGTAGACACTACCAGAGAATCAGGAAACCCTGGACCCCCTTAAATAAGCAGAAACATAAGAACCGGTAGAGAAATTCATAAATAATTTGAACTCGGTAAGAGAATATAGAAAGTTAAGTAGCTAAGTGATGAGAAAGAATATTAAGATCAAGTTGCACAAGTGGAGCATAATGACGAGGACCAAATCCAAAAAGGAGTATGGAAGCCTAACCGTAGAGACATCAATATTTTCAGTGAGAGTTAAAGGTACCAGCTAATAAGAACCTGATCAATTCAAATGATTGTTGAGTTAAAGAACTAGAGAAAGATATCTCATGGAGATAAGGAATATCGGGAATGGATAAAGGTCCAAAATGAAGTAGTTAAGAACGCTCAACAAAAAAATCTTATGAAACTGAAATGAAGTAGTAGTTCTTGATGGAACTTAAAGGATATTCATTGAAGCTAGGAATTCCGAAGAAGTGATATATCAAGTATGACATAAGGTTCAATGTATAAATTAAATATTAAGAAAGATAGAGAATCTTATGTGCTCACTAGTTGGTTGGTAAATGATCGGCCGGATAAGGTCTTCATAGCATGGACAAATAGAAACCCCGAAGATAGAGAATAGTTGGAAGCGCATTATGAGGTTTATAAGGAACCCACCAATACAGTGACCTATAATAAGATCCTAAATTAAAGAGGATTCGAGGACGAATCATATTTAAGTGGGGGATAATTTGTAACGACCTGTGTTCTCTACTACTATTGACTGTAGCATTGTTTTACGGCGGGATGAGAATTATGTAATATAAAATTTTGACCGAGCATACCCACATTCTTGGGACAACTTTATGGATAAATAGTAAATTCTTCGAAACTTTGATACGAGATTCTACAATGTTCTATTCCGGACAGCCTATGGTATTTGGACTGTAACTTTCTCATTCGAACTCCGATTTCAATGAATTTTATAT
Source organism: Zanthoxylum bungeanum (assembly GCA_019454045.1). NCBI lineage: Eukaryota > Viridiplantae > Streptophyta > Magnoliopsida > Sapindales > Rutaceae > Zanthoxylum > Zanthoxylum bungeanum. The sequence goes on along the minus strand of SKCR01008835.1, from coordinate 70,466 downwards.
CATCGGAAATATGAGATCGATATCTACAACTTTTGCGTTGAAATTGTTTCCAAATTCGGAACAGAAATGAGTGAAAAATACAGATAAAAATTTTAGATGGATAGTACCCCGAGGGCATTCTAGTAAATTCCATAAGTTTCTATATTTTTCTACATTTTTCTTTTGAGGAAGGGCCAAGTATAAAAAGGGAACTATTCATATTTCCCAAAAAAGGAAGAAGAAACCGTGAGGGAGAAAGAAAAGAAGGAAAAGAGGAAGACGAAGAGGAATACGGGAAGAAAAAGAAGAAAAGTAAGAGAATAAGAGAAGGAAATAGAGAATGAGGAAGAGGCTAGAGGATTGGCAACCATCAAACCTTGAAAGATGAGAAAATACAGAAAGAAAGGTTAAGTCAAATTGACCCAAATTCTTATATGTTGAGTATTGATGTTTTGATAATTTTAATATGTTAGTGATTTAGGTGTGATGATGAGTAAGTGGAAAATAAGTATGAATATAAATGATGTTGAGTAGGAATCAAATTGATATATTAAGTTAATTAGGGGATTACGGATTTAAGAAATTTTAAGGATTGTTTTGGTTATGTTTATGATGGTGAATATAGAATTGTGGTATGAGAGTTGAGTTAGGGAAGAAGGAAAGTGTATTGGGCTTAAGGACATGAAGAAGATGGATTTCAGGCTTGAATTTGGCCCTGCATTACGACGCGAATCACCGAGCACCGCGACGCGTTCTGGTAATTTGTGAAGGTTTTTTTCTGGGTCTCAGGCGTCATGACGCGCAAGAGATTTACGGCGCGACGCAAAAAGCAAAAATCTGAGCACCTCTCTAGATGATTCGCGTCGCGATGCGTGCTGCCTTATGTCGCGATGCACGATCAAATAATGGCCCAAATTAGTTCAAGTCATCCCAGTTTCATTTGAATGCTTTTGAGGCTACCCTATAAGCCCCGTATAAACTCATATGCACTTATTACGTCACGATATGTATACGATACCTATAGAGTGATAATACTTACTTGAATAAGAAAATTTTAGCCTAATTCCAAGTGCGTTTCTTAGTTTAATTCTAATTTAGTTTATTCAATGTAGATCGTCGCAGGAACCAGAGTTTTCTCAGCAAGCGAGAAATGCCAGCCAGTTTCCAAACTGTGAGTGCATATCTTTTCTCAGAACTGAGTTTATTTAACAGTTTTTCATATCAGACTTACTATTCTCGCTTTTATGGCATTAGCCAGTTTATTCATCAGTACATTTTATTGAGCATACTTTGAAAATATTTTTAGAAAAGAAATGTTTTCGAAACATGAGTTTTATGTTTTCGGGACATTGGGGAAAAACCCACCCCAGTATGTAACTTGATAGAATTGGAATTGACGGACAAAGAACATTTGCACATGTAAAGGACTGGGGGGACGGCGATACGTAACGCCCCCAGATCCTAGTTCAGGGCTAGGGGGACGTGTTGGGGTTGGTGCTCAGAGCGCCAATTCCCGTTTATATTTCCTTGAAAATACTTATGTAAAACGTTTTATTTTGAATAATACAAGTAGTTTCTGTAATATAATATATCTTTTAATATGGTAAAGACGTAATAGACCTTAGGATGACTAGTCATGATACTGTTGCAAAAGCGTCGCGACTGACATTGAGTTGTATCATGATGTTGTCATTCTCAGACAGTTCCTGGTCAAGGTTTACACTACTTGGTCAGTAAAGTAAACCCGTTGAAACCGGTACATGTCGTATACTGGAATATATTATTCCAATGGTTTCTCAAAGAACCATAAGTCTTGGAGACTAGTATAGACGTGTAGGTATTTATAGCGGATAAACAATGAACGACTCACCAAATATTCTTAATGGATGGTACACCAACGTCAATAAGAATCTTCACGGGTTGAGTAGCATTTTTTATTCTTAGACTTGAGATACCACTGTGGGCACATGAGACATCTTCCACACTTAGATGGCAGTCACGTCACCGATCTATTTAGATCAGACCTCCGCCTGTTCGTTAGGTGTGGATAGATCCTCAGGGTGTCCTGTGTGTGTCAAGATAGGATCCGTCAGTTCTGTGTACATAGCATATGTAGTCCATATATGATTAGCAATCATATAAAAATCATGGCCTGTGATACATTTTAGAAGTCAGTTCTAAAAGTTCTTTTTGAGATTGCTAATAGAGACGTCGACGGGATAGTCCCTATAGAGATTTGATGTTTACATCTATATCTCTGGGATATATCCGGATACCTGTGACAGAGGAATTATACATATGCCATGACCTCGACCTGTATGATTTAACGAGTTTATCCGTGGTCGTCATAATTTATGGGTGGGTAAATTATGGACACGAAATTGGATTTCGTGATGGATATGCTTGAATCTAGCGAGTCTCACTAATGGAATATACTCGTAGAGCACTAGGGTAACATTTATAAATAATATTGATTATTTATAAGTCGTTTAAATGTTAAACACAAAAGTACATGTGTATGGACCCAATAGTCATTTCCTAATTTTTGTGTATTTGCATTTAATGTTAGATTTTATCAAATACACATTAATTAATTGTCAAATTGAGATATTTGACTAATATCATAAATATATATGTATTTAATATTTAATGTAAATATAATACATATATTTAATATATTTGTATTTAAATAAATATTTAATTATTTAATTTTTAAATAATTAAATTAATTAAAAATATAAATATCCTAAGTTGAGATATTTTTGGAGATGCTTTAAGTTGCAATTGTTGACTTGCTTTATTTCATTAAAGTTGTAATGATTCAAGTAAACAAGTCGACAAGTTGGTTTTAAATGAAACAAAATAATATCTAGATATTTATATACCACCAAATTCGGCCATGCCCTATTTTTGTGAAGGTATATATTGTTTATTTCATTTTTAGGGTTTCATAAGTTCATATACACAAAATAGAACACAAAAGTGGTTGAGAGAAAATGTTTGGAGAAAGGAAGAAAATCTTAGAAATCTTAAACATTGTAAGTTTTCTTTCAATTCCTCCAACATGAAAAATATTTCTAACATTCCTAGCTTGATTTTTGATGCTTTGATGTTATCTCTACTCTTATAGTTTGTGTTTATATGGTTGTGAACTTGAATGAAAGATTGATGCATGTAAATGAGCTTAAACTTGTTTTAAAGCTTACTTTTGATTCTTTACAAATCAAAGTTGTCATTCTAGAGTTAGTAAGCCACTCCTGGTGATCTATAATTTTTCTAGAGTTATTTCAAAGTGGTGAGGCTTGTTTGGTGAAATATTGAATAGATTCAAGTGTTGGATTTTGAAGATTTGGTTAAATTGGACAATTTGATGAAATTGAAAAATTAGGGTTCTTAACCCACTTCAAATTTGGGGCTTTTAATATATGTGATGTATTATAAAGTGTATATGATGCATGTAAAATTTTGGATTGATTGGAATTGATCTTGGCATGTTTTGAACAAAATGAACCAAATTGTAATTAATTGAAAATCTTGGGGTGTTCTCGGCTTTCGCTAAAAAATTAGGGATTTGTGTAAAATCTGATTTTGATGCATTAGATGTGTTGAAAAACATTTTAGAAATGATTTAGAATCATCCAAATTTATATTTGATAATTTTTGGACTAAAATGATCAATTTAAAAAGTTATGGGGCAATTCGGTAATTACCAAGAAATATGATTTCTTATGTAATTTTTCAGAATTTAATAATTGGATAATTAAATAAATAAGTTTATTTGATTGATCCAAGAAAAATTTTGAAATCGAAAAATTTTGATTTTCCCATATTCCGCTGCGTTACCGGATTTCCACTATAAAACCCCTTCAGGACGGCGATACGTAACGTCCCTAAATCCTAGTTTCAGAGCTTGGAGGGTAGCAAAGATCTGCACCCCCAGTTCTAGTTATGTGGCTTGGGGGACGGCGATACGTAACGCCGCAAGACCACCAGTTTCAGGGACATGACTGACATGCTTTGGGGGACGACGATATGTAATGCCCCAAAGTAATGTTTTGTATTCCTGGCTCCAGATAGGCGTATGGGGGGACGACGATACGTAACGCCATCATACGTCAAGATTTTCAGAAAAAATATCAATTTTCAGATATCAGTTTTTCAGAAACATGTTTCAGATTTCAGAAGAAGTTTTCAAACACAGTTTTCAGGAAAGATAAGTTTTATGAGAGAATTCATATGAGATTTCAGAAAAGAGTTTTCATACAAGTTATTTTTGAATTGCGATTTCAGAATCAACTGTTTTCATTTTAGTATTTCAGTTTTTATTTTTAGACTGTCCACTCACTTAGATCGTACATCGATTTAACCCTCTGCTCCCCGTTTTCTGTACTTGCAGGTATTATCGAATACTGTTACAGTCACTAGGGTATGGAGTCCACCAGTCTAAGTCAGAATAGTGAGAGTCCAGTTAGAGCCAGTCAGAAATCATGTATCAGTCTTTGGTTGTAAAAAAGTCATTATAAAAAGTAAAAGTTATTGAGTACAGCTGTTATCGTTGAGTTTGTATGAAATGATTTAAGCTTGGGCTACGGTCCCATACTAAAAATATTTAAATTAAGGAAAGAACAACAATATTTTTTTATGGTTAGGAAGTCATAGGCTTATGGGGTTAGTACGGCTACCCCATGCCGGTAACTGACCGGCGTAAACACACACGTATAACGCAAGCGCACGTATCGTTCAAGTAGTATAAAAATATCGATCCCACGAGGACTTAATATCTAAACTATTAATTTTATGAGGTCAAATGATTACTAATATCTAACAAGTTGATTGATTGATTTGAAATGGTGACGATTCTAAATTTAAAAGCAAGTAAATAAAATTGTCGAAAATAGGTTTTAAGAAAATTCAATATGAAAAACTATCTAGGGTTGTGATTTCTTCCAATATCATTTTAAAGATGAAGTGGTTATCTTAAAGTTGGGTAATATATTGATTTATTAACCTGGAACACTAAATTATGTGTAAGCCTCTGTCGATGGTCAGACACAAATACCCAGTTTAACCCAATTGAACCATATGTCTATGTCAACCAAATTATCTGGATTCATTAAGTTTAAGTTCCAATTATGGCTACCCCCGCCCAACAGGTATATTCCTATCCTGTAAGGAAATCTATTAAAGGGTTATCTATCCTCAAGGAAGATCGTGGGCTATTGAGTCTAAGGCTGAAACCTAAAATCCCTATGTCTAGTTCATTTTAGATTTACCAGATCAATTTTATTAATGGCCAGTTAATGAAAAAGCATTAAGTTTAAGACACAATAAATAAATCTTTATATTACCCAAGGTATAATCTAACCCTTATAAAACGGTGATATTGGATTTCATCACAACCCCAGATAACTAATTTAGTTACCACACATAACTAGGGCTAATAAAAACTTAAAAGTAAAAGACATAAAATGAAAATGCTTGAAAGTAATTGCGGTAAAGTAAAAGCTGAAAAGTAAATACAATAAAATAAAATGCTAAGGTAAAAGGAATTACTTTTACTACTACTAATTTAGATATCTCCCATAAAATAATATATAAACTTGTGATATTATTTTACCAACCGACCAATCTGGCGGTTATCCTGATTAAGTCAAATTAAGTCCAACCAGCCATATAGGCGGTAATATTTGTCCATAATCCAGCCATAAAGGCGGTACCAAAAAATTTACCAACCGACCAATCTGGCGGTATCCTTGATTAGTCAGGTTTAAACCAGATTAAATTGAATTGCCAACCGACCAATATAGCGGTATCCTTTATTAATCAGTATTTTAAATAGTGAATATATTATTTTAAGGGAGATTAATCTAAATAGTAATAGTAAAAGAATTACCTTTCACCCTAACTTGGGAAATTACCTCCTCATTACTGAAAAGTAAAAACTGAAAAATTAAAGAAAGAAAAGTATTGTGAGTAAAAGTAAATTGCGGAAAGTAAAAACTGAAAAGTAAATAAAAGAAAGTGCGAAACTGAAAATTAATTACTGAAAACTAAAAATAAACAAACTAGATACAATCTTCTTATTTATTCATTAAGAATTTCAAGGAAGAAAGTATGAATTTTACAATGAAATGGCTTGGTATTTATAGGCAAAATTTTGCCAACATCAAATCATCCATCAAATTCTCCACCAAATCCATTATTAATTTCTCCACTAATTACTCCACCAAATCTATAATTGCTCCACTAATTGCTTATCTTGTTTGGTGTTGATTTGATATTTTTATTAATTATTAATTAATTAATATTTTGCTTTGAAAATGATTGATAATGACTTTTAATAATTACACTCCACACACTTCTGGATGGTTCATCAATTTCGGTCATGAAATCATCAGAATTAGAAAATATTTTCTCTTTCAAAGTTGTATATCTTTGAGTCTTCTTTAATCTGGAACTTGAATCAGCTCAATCCGATATCTGCGTAAAAAGTTATGCCCAAAATACGACAGATGCACAAAACTGGAATTTCCAAAACTGCACTTCGTCAAAACGCCCTTTCAAATTTCCAATCTTCAAAATTAATATATCAAGTCCAATAATTGCCCTTATTTGATCCACATTTCGTCCTAAATGATTTCATTAAGACCCGATATTATTTTATCTGCAAAAAAACTAAAACACATCAAAACGTTCATCAAACCCGAGAAACTAAACAAAATATTAAGTAAAAGGGGTGGTAAATATTGATATATTTTCCGCTCATCACACCCCCAAACCTAACATTTTGCTAGTCCTCGAGCAAAACAACAAAATAAAATTAAAATTAAACTAAGCCACTTTCGTAGGGATCACGGTTGCATTTAGCATATGCAACAAGCCTTTAAACCCCTAGGTGTCCCTAGTGGACGAGTTGTAGTCTCGTGAGGGTTTACAGCAATGATACCCACAAACATTTTACAAAGTAAAAAGGTAGTAAAACTAATGCACACAAAAGCAAAAAGACAAGCGAAAGAGAGAATAAAGATGTTAGTGACTAATCATGTGAAACTTCTACTCCAAGTTACTAGTTGTTTTGTTTTATTCTAAATTACCGAATAAGTAAATTCTCCGATTATTTTTACCATTCTCCATATACACAGCTAACAAAATATTAATCAACTCATTTTTTCCCACAACAGTCACAAGTGCAATTGATAAGAGAATAATATTTTTGTCCTAAGGTTCTATTAGATTTCACACCTTTTTATAGTAATGGAGTAAATTTTTTTTTTTTTTTTGATTTTTCTGATTTTTTTTTTTCTATTTTTTATTTATATACAATATCTTCTGCCTATGTAGCGAGCTTTGGGTCGGTGGCTCCCAAACCAGTTGGCTTTAGGGCACCAGGTGTTAAGACACCCCTAAGGACTTAATTACCCAGACTTCAGATATATATATTTTTGCAACATCCTTGATCCATGTAACGAGCTTTGGGCCAGTGACTCCCAAACCAGTTGGTTTTAGGGCACTAGGTGTTAAAACACCCTTACAGACTTAATAACCCGGATCTTAGATGCTTTATTTATTTATTTTTTTTTTACTCCATCACTTTTTGAGATGCTTCCTCCAATTAACTATAGCACTGAATATTACAATCCTGTCAGTTACAGCTCATGTCCGTATGTTACTATGCATGTTGATAATATCTGCTAACTAAACATATGAAGATTCCTTTTTAGTCAGTTTAAGGAGAATTCACAAATTAAATAATTCAAAATGAAATAAACAAAAATTAACTTGTTTCGAAATAGGTTTGAGATACGTCTCAGGAGTGGAAACTCCTTACTCGGCTATCTCTTACCAATTTCACTTTTTTAGTCAAAATAAAAAACACAAAAATGCAAAATATTTTTGTAATTTTTTGAAAATTTTTCAATTTTTTTGTATTTTTCGAAAAATTTTGACTAAAAATAAAAAAAACACACACAAACTAAAAACAAGGTACTAATCAACTAATTCCTTCCCCCAAACCTAAATGAGACATTGTCCCCAATGTCTTAAACAATAGAAGAAGAGTTTAGAAGATAATACCTGGTTAGCAGAAATTCTACAGGAAATTAAAGGTTAAGATCCAGATTAACCGACGCCTCTTACCACGATCGTCCCCAGACCAATTTATCTTTGAAATGATAGGGTCAACTTGTGGTTCATAGGCTATGAGTTGGTCTATTAGATCCGAAGCAGTTCTGGCAGTGAAGATGAGTTCTTTCATAGGTTTTGACACGAACCCATTTCTCCGAGCATCATCAAGAAACACACAAAGAAAATCATAAAATCCATCAACGTTAAGCAGTCCAAGCGGTTTCTGGTGTATGTTCAGGTTCGCCCAAGATAGAACTATAAAAATTTCCTCCAATGTGCCCAAGCCACCTGGCAAAGCGATAAAAGCATCAGCACGGTTAATCATTTCTACCAGTCGTTCAGACATACCTGGCACGATCAGTTCCTCTCCGTTTGATGAACCAATAAGATTTGCCTCTGCCAAAGGTTTTGGGATGATTCCCAAAACATGACTGCCTCCTTCCTGTACAGCCTTTGAAACGATCCCCATAAGTCCAAGATTTCCTCCGCCATATATTAAGTGCATATTCCTTGCAGCTAAGACTCGACCCAATTCCTGTGCTGCTTCTATGTATTGTGGCTTAGTACCAACACTACTACCGCAAAACACGCAGATGTTTTCAACTCGTCTTCTTGAAGTGGCTTCATATTTTTTTTTTGTATTTCTTTTTCAACTCTGGACGCCTTCAAAAGTGCAATGACGGGCTGAATTTATAGTACCTGAAAAAGGGTGAGTAATAATAGCACTAATATCTTCCAAAGGACGATTGTTAGCTAAACAACAAAAGAGATCGTGAAAGGTCAAAAAGTCTGGATCCTGTCTACGAAAATAAAGATAATTACAATAGAAAAGCGAATCAAAGCAATAATTACGGCAACGGAATTGTGTACGCAATACGCCACTCGCTTAGTATAAATTCATTAGGATGTGTCTCAAGATTTCATTCCTTATTCAACCATCGCTAATGAATTGTTTCTCATCTTTGATTGCCAAACACAATTTATTCTGTCTTAAAATGCTTCGTTTGTGCCTTTCCCTACAAAAATAACACACAAAATTAAAAAGTTCACACAAAATATGAAAACAAATTACAACAAATTGCATGGGTTGCCTCCCTGCTAGCGCTAAATTTTTCGTCTTCAGCTAGACGTGACTGAAATTCATCTGTTAAGGAGGTTTCAATGTCGTTTTGGATGTCCGATTAAAGACAATCCCGTGAGCGTTGCTTTTGAAGGGTTTCTTCCAACGGTAAAGTGGCAAAAAGAGTTTTGTCTCATTCAGTACTCGTGCCACCTTTTTGCTCCTTGTTACTCCAGTGGTTCCTGCAAAGAAAGAAAGAAAATCAGGAGGTCTCGTATAATGCTTGACTTGGAATGGAAATTCCATTCTGTCAAGCTTCTGGTTGATATCTTTAATTTGTACTCCCCAAAACAGCGATGTTTCTCCTGAATGCTCTGGATCTTTATTAAGGTCAGACATTTGCTCCTCCATTTGCTCTGTTTCTTGCTCCACATTCTCTTCACAGATGTATTGTAAAATTCTTGTATTCATCTCTTCATCTGTCATCTGTGAAATACATGCTTCAAAATTGTCAACCCGAGGATGCAAAGATGTTTCTGACATTAGGTTTTCATCCTCTGATACGACTGGAATGGATGGTTCAGATAGATCTTCTTCAAACATCAAGGTAAAACATGCTCCAAGATCTTCATTTTGAGGATTGAAAGTTTGATCCTTCGTTGTTGGTGCAGTTGGTACAAATAGATCAGCTTCATCCTCGTCAGAATCTGAATAATAAAAGTCAAATTGAGACTTTGCCGGTTCGGGCTCCTGAACTGATACCTCTGGTTGTTGATACTGCTCAGCCTCCTCCTCTGTTGAAGTGTCATTGTGAAATGATTGGTACTCGAAGGCTTCATCTATGTCATCTGAAACTGGTTCTTGAGGTATGTAGCTCTCGTTTTCTGTGAATTGTCTCATTTGATTTGTCATCCTCTGAATGAATTTTGATTGTCTCTGAATACTTTCAAATTGTTTCTGGCTTGTTTCAAGCATTGTATCTAACTTTTCTTTTTGTTTCTTGAACATATCTTCGAGCATGTTTAGCAACTGATCTTCCTCTGATGGTTCTGGTTGTTGATGAAGATCATAGGTAGATGGTGGATAAGATGGAAAATATGATTCTTTGAAATGTGATGGCTCGTCATAACAAGAAGGATCTTGATAGCTCTGCCACCCTGGATGGTATTTGTATTTGCAATAATCTCTAGGGTGGTTACCATTACAAATGTCACATCTCCCCATTGCGTTTTGTTTAGCAAATGTTGTATTGCTTGGTTCTGGCATCCAGTGATAATTGTTGGGCTGGACAACAGGCCTCAGAAAACCGGACTGTTGCTCCCAAATTGGGGTGTGTAGTTTCTAGTAAAGCTCGTGATCTCTCAATCTCCCAATAAAGTTCCATTTTTCAATCACCTGAAAAATAAAAGAAGTAAAAATTACAGATAAAGAAAATTAGATACAAGTAAATTAGATAGCTTCAAAATTAACAACTCAAGAAATATAAGTCCCCGGCAACGGCGCCAAAAACTTGACCGGCGTAAACACACACGTATAACGCAAGCGCACGTATCGTTCAAGTAGTATAAAAATATCGATCCCACGAGGACTTAATATCTAAACTATTAATTTTATGAGGTCAAATGATTACTAATATCTAACAAGTTGATTGATTGATTTGAAATGGTGACGATTCTAAATTTAAAAGCAAGTAAATAAAATTGTCGAAAATAGGTTTTAAGAAAATTCAATATGAAAAACTATCTAGGGTTGTGATTTCTTCCAATATCATTTTAAGATGAAGTGGTTATCTTAAAGTTGGGTAATATATTGATTTATTAACCTGGAACACTAAATTATGTGTAAGCCTCTGTCGATGGTCAGACACAAATACCCAGTTTAACCCAATTGAACCATATGTCTATGTCAACCAAATTATCTGGATTCATTAAGTTTAAGTTCCAATTATGGCTACCCCCGCCCAACAGGTATATTCCTATCCTGTAAGGAAATCTATTAAAGGGTTATCTATCCTCAAGGAAGATCGTGGGCTATTGAGTCTAAGGCTGAAACCTAAAATCCCTATGTCTAGTTCATTTTAGATTTACCAGATCAATTTTATTAATGGCCAGTTAATGAAAAAGCATTAAGTTTAAGACACAATAAATAAATCTTTATATTACCCAAGGTATAATCTAACCCTTATAAAACGGTGATATTGGATTTCATCACAACCCCAGATAACTAATTTAGTTACCACACATAACTAGGGCTAATAAAAACTTAAAAGTAAAAGACATAAAATGAAAATGCTTGAAAGTAATTGCGGTAAAGTAAAAGCTGAAAAGTAAATTACAATAAAATAAAATGCTAAGGTAAAAGGAATTACTTTTACTACTACTAATTTAGATATCTCCCATAAAATAATATATAAACTTGTGATATTATTTTACCAACCGACCAATCTGGCGGTATCCTGATTAAGTCAAATTAAGTCCAACCAGCCATATAGGCGGTAATATTTGTCCATAATCCAGCCATAAAGGCGGTACCAAAATAAATTTACCAACCGACCAATCTGGCGGTATCCTTGATTAGTCAGGTTTAAACCAGATTAAATTGAATTGCCAACCGACCAATATAGCGGTATCCTTTATTAATCAGTATTTTAAATAGTGAATATATTATTTTTAAGGGAGATTAATCTAAATAGTAATAGTAAAAGAATTACCTTTCACCCTAACTTGGGAAATTACCTCCTCATTACTGAAAAGTAAAAACTGAAAAATTAAAGAAAGAAAAGTATTGTGAGTAAAAGTAAATTGCGGAAAGTAAAAACTGAAAAGTAAATAAAAGAAAGTGCGAAACTGAAAATTAATTACTGAAAACTAAAAATAAACAAACTAGATACAATCTTCTTATTTATTCATTAAGAATTTCAAGGAAGAAAGTATGAATTTTACAAATGAAATGGCTTGGTATTTATAGGCAAAATTTTGCCAACATCAAATCATCCATCAAATTCTCCACCAAATCCATTATTAATTTCTCCACTAATTACTCCACCAAATCTATAATTGCTCCACTAATTGCTTATCTTGTTTGGTGTTGATTTGATAATTTTTATTAATTATTAATTAATTAATATTTTGCTTTGAAAATGATTGATAATGACTTTTAATAATTACACTCCACACACTTCTGGATGGTTCATCAATTTCGGTCATGAAATCATCAGAATTAGAAAATATTTTCTCTTTCAAAGTTGTATATCTTTGAGTCTTCTTTAATCTGGAACTTGAATCAGCTCAATCCGATATCTGCGTAAAAAGTTATGCCCAAAATACGACAGATGCACAAAACTGGAATTTCCAAAACTGCACTTCGTCAAAACGCCCTTTCAAATTTCCAATCTTCAAAATTAATATATCAAGTCCAATAATCGCCCTTATTTGATCCACATTTCGTCCTAAATGATTTCATTAAGACTCGATATTATTTTATCTGCAAAATAAACTAAAACACATCAAAACGTTCATCAAACCCGAGAAACTAAACAAAATATTAAGTAAAAGGGGTGGTAAATATTGATATATTTTCCGCTCATCAGTAACATCTCCCAGATCAGGGATGTTACACTAGGTGTTAAGACACCCCTACAGACTTAATTACTCCGATCTCAGATGTTAAAAAGAAGAAGTGTCTGATTCCTTAAGCTTTCTCTTTAACCCATGTAACGTACTTTGGTCCAGTGACTCCCAGAACAGTTGGCCTTAGGATACTAAGTGTTAAAACATCCCTACAAACTTAATTGATCGAGTTATAGAGGCTACGAAATCGAACTTATTCACACATTTTTTTTACAAACTCAAACTGTACCGTTTAACTCGAACAATCACTACTTACTGAGGTAAGATGTCCGATTACTAAGTAAGAGCATGATTATATTTTTTTTTGTTTTTATTTTTATAAAACCACTAATTCCACTGGCTTTAGGTGCTACCTCCAACAACTAGAGAAATGAATATTACGAAATTTTTACTTACAACCCATGGTTATATGTTTCCGTGTATGTTGATAATACCTATCAGATGAGCATATGAAGATCAAATTTAATGAATATTATGGAGAATTCACAAATTTAAATGATTCAAAAAGAAATGAACAAAAAAAAACTTATTACGAATTATTTTGAGATGCGTCTCAGGAGCGAAAACTCCTTACACAGTCACCTCTGAACAACAATTCCACTTGGTTAGTCAAAAATTTATTGTTAGTTTGTGTGTTTTCTTTTTGAAAACACAAAAGAAAATCAAAACAATTTTTTTTTTACACACAAAATAAAAACAAAGCAAAAACAACATAAAATAAAACCTTTTTTTTACAAACACAACAAAGAAAACTAAAAACTATCTAGTCAACTATCCTCTCCCCCTAACCAATTTGAGACATTGTCCCCAAATTCTGAAAAAGAAGAAGTATAGTTTAGAAGACATCACCTAGTTAGTGTGGAATTGACAACTGAATCTACGACTATTTAAAAGAAAAAAATTACAGATTAAGATTTAAGTCCACTCTACGCTTTTTGCCACGATCGTTACCACACCAGTTCAACTTGGAAAGAATGGGGTCGAGTTTTAGTAATAAGCAAAAACTTGGTCAATTAAATCATCAGTTTTTCTTACAGTTAGGAAGATATCTTTTACCGTTTTGAAACAAACCCATTTCTTTTGGCATCGTCAAGAAATACAAAAAGAAAATCGAAAAATCCATCAACATTAAGTCTAATGGGTTTTTGGTGAATGTTCAAGTTCGCCTATGATGCAGTTGTGGATATTTCTTCCAACGTGCCAAGCCCACCTGGTAAAGCAATAAAAGCGTCAACATGATTGATCATTTCAATAAGTCTTTCAGACATACCTGAGACAATGCATTCTTCCCCATTTGATTTTCCAATAAGGTTTTCATCTGTCAAAGGTTTTGGAATGATCCACATTACTTGACTGCTACCTTCTTGTACGACCTTTGAAACATATCCCATCATTCAAAGATTGACACCGCCATATATTGAGTGCATGTTTCTTTCCATCATAACTCTACCCAAATCTTTTGCAGCCTCAAAAAATTCTGGTTTAGTTCCTGAACTAGTTCCACAAAACACACAAATATTAATGACTCTTCTTCTTGAAGTTGTTTCCATTTTTATTCTCTCTCTTATCTGGATGGGTTGAAGAGAGAAATGACGAGCTGTATTTATGGATCCTAAAAAAGGGTGAGTAATAAAAGCACTAGTACCTGCAAAATGACAATTGTTAGATGAATAGAAAAATAGATCGTGAAAGTCAAAAAGTTTAGATACTGTCGGCAAAAGTAAAGGAAATCAAAGAAAATTAAAAAAATATGTATTGGTAGTTGTGATTGTGGCTCACATCTTCCTCTGGTTTTACGTTCAGTAACGGCTATGGGTCGAGGATGGGCTTCCAATCCAAATTTCTTATAAAGTGGCAAACATGGTCTTTTAAAGTCATATTCCCGAGACTGTATTGTTGTCTTTCTTTTTGAAATTGTGTATACAAATTGCGAATTACTTGATGAACATATTCACTAGGATGCATCTCAAGAGTCAATGATATATAATCTAAAGACTCCTTACTCAATCCATCTCTAATGAATTGAATTTTATCTTCGCGATTGTCAGACACCATTCCTAAAGAACGACAACGAGTGTTGACCGGTGCGTAATCACACGATATAACGCAAGCGCACGTATCATTCAAGTAGTATAAAAAGTATCGATCCCACGAGGACTTAAAACCTAAGCTATTAATTTATGAAGCCAAATTTTTACAAGTATGTAATGGATTGATTGTTTGATTGGGTAGTGACTTTAAAATTTAAAACAAGTAAAAACAGTGCGAAAGTAGGTTGAGGGAGATTCAATATTAATAAAATATCCAGGTTTGTGAATTCTTCCAATACTTTTTAAAGATGAAGTGGTTATTTTATGGTTGTGTAATATATTAGTTTTCTAACCTGGAACACGAAATTCTGCAAAAGCCTATGTCGATGGTCAGATGCAAATACCCCGGTGTAACCCAATTAATCATATGTCTATGTCAACCAAGTTACCTGAATTCATTAAGATTAAGTTCCAATTGTGGCTACCCTCGCCCAACAGGTATATGTCTATCCTGTAAAGAAATCTATTAAAGAGTTATCTATCCTCAAGGAAGATCGTGGGATATTAAGTCTAAGGCTGAAACCTAAAATTCCTTTGCCAAGTTTATTTTAATTTTACCATATCAATCTTATTAGTGGCCAGTTAACAAGAAGCATTAAGCTTAAGACTTAATAAGTAAACCTTTATATTACCCAAACGATAAAATAACCCCTTATAAACAGGTGATATTGGAATTCATCACAACCCCAGATAACAGACTTAGTTATGACACATATCTAAGGCTAATAAAACTTAAATAAAATAAAAGACATAAAGTAAATATTGGAAAGTAAATGTGGAAAAGTAAATACGGAAAATTAAATGCTGAAAAGTAAATGCTGGAAATTAAAAAATGTAAAAGTACAATAAAAGAAAATGTTGAGGTTAAAGGATCCATTTTTATCACTACTATTTTAGATAGCTCCCTTATTATAATATATTAACTTTGCGTGATATTACCAACCTGCTATATAGGCGGTATCCTGATTAAGTCAAATTTATAATTAATTACCAACATGTCATATAGGCGGTATCCAAGCTTAGTCAAATTTAAAACCAATTTCAATAATTACCAACCGACCAATAAATGAATATCCTCATTAAGTCAGGTTTTAAATAGTTTATATATTATAATTAAGGGAGATTAATCTAAATATTAGTAATAAAAGCTTTACTTTTTACCCCAGCAGGGGGGAGTTACCTCCTCATTTCTGAAAAGTAAAAACTGAAAAGTAAAGAAATGAAAGTATTGTGCGTAAAAGTAAATTGCAGAAAGTAAAGACTTGAAAAGTAAAGAAAAGAAAGTGAAAATGCTAAAATTAATTACTGAAAGCTGTAAATAAACAAACAAGATACAATCTTCTTAGTATTTTTAAGGAATTACATAGAAGATAGTATGAATTCAAATCTGAAATTTCGGCATGAATTTATAGGCGTTGATAAGCCTAGCGCGTCGCGACGCGCCGTGAATTGCGGCGAAAAATCCGAATCAGATGACACCTGGCCTGGCGGCGTCGACAGCTGAATGATTGTGCTGACGTGGCGATGTCAATTGTCGGCAGCATGTGATGGTGACACGTGTCTGGCACACGTTAGCATGATTGGCGCACGTTAGCACGATGTATTTTAGCAAAACTTCTCTGATTGGTCCATGTGTACCGGCGCACGTTAGCAGACTCTGGCGCACGTTAGCGGTCGCGACGCGCCAAATGATAGTTTTGCCATTTTTTGTCCGTTTTTTACTGTTTTGGCCCCGAATTGATTCCAGAGAGTCCAGAAACTTTATTTATCTACAAAATAACACAAAACACATCAAAATATACACAAAACTCAAGAAACTATACAAAATATTAAGTCAAATGAGTGGGAAATAGTGATCTGTTTACCACTCATCAAGTGTTGCACGTCAAGCGTGCACATTTATAACAAACACATAATCGTTTAGCTCTTCGTTTCTTAGCATATGTGTTTTTCCTTAAACCAGACATGTAAGAAATGAAATATTCAGATGACTCACCTGCCAAGCGAACCCTTGTTTCAATTACCCAACGAATATCACTAGGAATACCATGGATCAGAAGAAGCCTCATTCTTTTAGTGCATGTTTTGTAAATTTTTGTCATAGCATTTTGGGGGAGAGAAGGAAAATGTATGTGGAGTTTTGCAAGAGTTTATTTAATGTCTTGATTGTAGGGTATCAGTTATTTTAGGAAATTGAAAGAACCGACTTAGAGTCACGAAGTACTGTTATCCGTTGTTTAACCGGGGTGCGAGATTCTGACAAAAAGGGAAAAGACAAAGAATGTTGCAAAACTCAAGAAAATTGGAAATTAGACCAATACAAAAGAAAAGGAAAGGAGATACATCAATCACAGTACACATGGTTTGAAAGGAAAATAGATTCTTGAAAATTTGAACACTCCAAAAATGGTTTCAGATGTGTCCATTCACTTTAAATACATCACCATCTCTAGGATTCTCAATGTAAATAGCTCCATATAAATAAACGCGCTTCACAATAAATGGACCATTCTATTTGGATTTCAATTTTCCAGGAAATAAATGAAGACGAGAATTATAAAGGAAAACGTTTTGACCAATTTCAAATATTTTTCGTGAAATTCGACTGTTATGAAAGGCCTTAGTTTTAGCTTTAAGAATTTTCGCAGCCTTAGTTTTAGCTTTAAGAATTTTCGCAGCCTTAGTTTTAGCTTTAAGAATTTTCGCAGCCTTAGTTTTAGCTTTAAGAATTTTCGCATTTTTATACGAATCATTCTTTAACTCTTCAAGTTCATTTAATTGTTGTTTACGTTCATGACTGACATTTTTAAGGTTTGAATTGAATGCTTTAATAGCCCAATATGCCTTATGCTCAGGTTCTACTGGCAAATGACAAGGTTTTCCATAAACTATACGATATGGAGACAATCCCAAAGATGTTTTGAAAGCTGTCCGGTATACCTAAAGTGCATCAGTCAGTCGAAATGACCAATCTTTGCGAATTGGGTTGACCATTTTTTTCCAAAATTTGTTTGATTTCCCTATTTGCTAGTTCAACTTGACCATTTGTCTGAGGGTGATAGGAGGTAGAAACTTTATATATAACTCCATATTTTTTCATTAATGACTCAAAAGGCCTTTTACAAAAATGTTTACCCCATCACTTATAATGGCCTGAGGGATTCCAAATCGACTTAAAATATTTTATTGTAAAAATCTAATCACAGTTTTGTGATCATTGTTTCGATAAGGAATCACCTCAACCCATTTTGAGACATAATCAACTGCAACTAAAATATATAAAAATCCAAATGATGGTGGAAATGGACCCATGAAATATATCCCCCAATAATCAAAGATTTCGATGACAATGATGGGATTTAAAGGCATGATGTTTCTTTTTTAAATGGATCTCAACTTTTGACAATTTTCACAAGTTTTTCCAAAAACATGGGTATCTTTAAAAATAGTGGGCCAATAAAATCCACACTGGCAGATTTTTACAGTGGTTTTCTTAGATGAGAAATGACCTCCACATGCTTCTGAATGACAAAACTGAGTAACACCACTTATCTCACTGTCCGGTGTGCATCGTTGGAAAATTTGATCAGAGCAATACTTGAACAGATATGGATAGTCCCAATAGAATCTTTTGACTTCGATCAAAAATTTCTTCTTGTTTTGATAACTCCAAACTTGAGGTATTTTTCCTATTGCAAGAAAATTGGCAATATTAGCATACCAAGGCATTGTATTTATAGAAAATAAAAATTCATCAGGAAAATTGTCATTGATAAGAGTTGTATCAATTGATGACTCATTTGTGAGTCTCAATAAATGATATGCAACCACATTCTCAGCTCATTTCTTGTCCTTGATTGTGAGATTGAATTCTTGAAGCAACAAAATCCATTGTAGTAATCCAGGCTTTGCATCCTGTTTAGACATCAAATATCTAACAACAACATGATCAGAATAAACAATGTTGTTTTTTGCATTACAAAGTCCAAAAGGCATTTTCCTAAATGCAAATATTCTAAAGGGACATGTGATTGTGGTCTTTTCATGGTCTTCTAAAGTAATGGGACTTTGATAATAACCTCAGTAACCATCAAGAAAACAATAATATGGATGTCCTGCTACTCTTTCCAAAATTTGGTCAAGAAATGGTAAAGGAAAATGATCTTTTCTAGTTGCGTTATTTAATTTTCTATAATCAATACACATACGCCAACTAGATAGGATGCGAGTTGGAATTAATTCTCCTTTATCATTTTCTATGATAGTTATTCCAGACTTTTTAGGTACAACTTGTGTAGGACTTACCCACTTACTATCGGAAATATGGTAGATAATACCTACATAAAAAAGTCTAAGGACTTCTGTTTTTACCATTTCTTTCATGTGAGGGTTTAATCTTCTTTGGGGTTGACGATATGTCCTAGAATTATCTTCTAAATTTATTCTATGTATGTAGATCAATGAATTAATGCCTTTATGTCTTTTAAAGTTCATCCAATTGCCAGTTTATGTTCTTTCAACATATTTAACAACTTACCTTCTTGATTGCTTCTGAGGGAAGAAGAAATTACCACAAGGTGAGTTTGTTCATCTCCAAGAAATGCATACTTCAGTCCTTCTGGCAAAGTCTTTAACTCCAATTTGGGTGCTTCCTCATGTTTTTCTTCTTCCAGTGTTCTTAGTTCCTCCAAATTCTGTTTTTCTCCATCGTCTTCCAGTACCTGTGTAAAATCAAGTAAAAAATCATTAGGAGTATTCGAATTTAATTACATATTTGATTCAAGAAAATTAGCAGTATAAATTTCCATGGAATTAGATAAACTCCCCTGAATATGTTCCTCCGAAATTGGTTCAATCACTTCCATGCTCTCGTTCTCACTGTCCTCATCATATGGTTGTTTGCACATGTTAAAAACATTTAGCTCCAACGTCATATTGACAAAAGACAAATTCATGATTCCATTCCCGCAATTAATTAAAATGTTAGCTGTTGCTAAAAATGGATTACCAAGTATTACATGAATCTGCTTATAACTATCTCTGTTATAAGTTGTGTTTACATGACAATAAAATCCACATGGTATATGAATTTATCGACTTGTAATAACACATCTTCCACAATTCCTTTCGATACCTTGAATAATCTATCGGCAAGTAAAAAAGTAGATGATGTTGGTTTTAACTCGCCAATATTAAGTTGTTGATAAATCAAAAATGGAAGCAAATTGACATTGGCTCCAATATCAAGCAAATCATGTTCAATTTTTTGATTTCCAATAATACAATAAATAGTTGGACAACTAGGGTCCTTGTATTTCAATGCATTATTGGTTGAGAGAATAAAACTTACATGTTCAGCTAGAAAATCTTTCTTTCTTACCTGATGTTTTCTTTTAACGGTGCACAAGTCTTTCAGAAATTTGGCATAAGATGGTATCTATTGGACGGCATCTAACAAATGAATATTGACCTTTACCTATTTGAATATTTCATATATCTTCGGGGAATGGTTCAATTTCTTTATTTTTAATGCTTGAGGAAATAAAGGTGCATGAGAAAAATTATTATCATCAACGACATGTAATGGTTCATCAACCCCTTCCTTACCCTCTGAATCTGATTTATTTTTCAGCTTCATGAGGTTCAAGAATAGGTCTGTGAATGACCTTACCACTACGAAGAATAATAACCGATTTGACATGGTCTATATGTTGAATTCCAGAACTACCCTCGTGAGGGTTTTGATGAGTCTTAGGATTTGGCTGTGGTTGTGCATGAAATTTTCCTTTCTCATTAATGGTCAATGCAGATGTGATTTTGGAGAAAGTATCTTTCAGATCAATCAATGTTTGCACATTTTGGTTATTGATGACTTCTTGTTTCTCAATGAATGCATGCAAGGTATCCTCAAGGGTTTTCCTAGGTGGTGGGACATATGGTGCCTAATTCTGGGAATTTCGAAAATTCTGGTGTACCTGGGGAGGTTGTTCTGATGGTTATGCTTGGTTATCATTCCTTCGATTGAAGTTTGGATGGTTTCTCTAACCAGAATTGTAGGTTTGGGAGTATGGGTTTGGATTTATTCTATTGAAAGTGTTTATGGAACTGACTTGGTCATGAAGACATTCTTGCAGGGCTGGCAAAGTTGGGCAAACTTGTGTGACATGTTCATTTGAATTACAGATTTGACATGTGACTTCTTTAACTGACTTGACATGATCACTCTTCCTCATTTCTAATGCCTCGACTATTTTAGCTAGAGATGCATACTTAGCATAAAGGTTATGGTATTCCCTAAGGTTAAACATACCTCTATCAGATGACTATGGTTTTACAGATGACTCATAAGTTTCAACTATGTCCCATTATTGTGCATTCTATGCTATGTGTTCTAGGTAATCCAGTGCATCTTCAAAAATTTTATCCATAAACTTACCATTACACATCATCTCCAATACTTGTCTACTTTGAGGTTTTAAACCCTTGTAGAAGTAGGCAACCAGCCTCCATATTTCAAACTTGTGATGTGGATAAACATTTAACATCTCTTTAAACCTTTCCCAACATTGGTAAAGTGTTTCCCCTAACTCTTGTGTGAAAGTTATGATTCTCCTCTTAAATGAGTTTGTCTTGTGATGGGGAAAGAATTTTTTAAGGAACTTTTCTTATAAATCATCTCATGTTCTAATGGATTATGACATAAGATTCTGCAGCCAAATTTTAGCTTTATCCTTTAAAGAAAATAGAAAAAACTATAATCGAATTATATTCATGCTTCGATTTTGCTATGTGTAAGTTTTATATACCTCTTCAAATTCCCTTAAGGGTTGTGTAACACCCCGCCAGAGGCAGGATGCTACTGGCATGAGACAGGATTGACCGATCTCCATAAGCCTTTGAATTTACCGAAAATTTGGCATGATGCATCCTAAAAAATGGACAACCTAGATCGCAGTCCATTATCAAAGGGAAACTAAGAATACATCAAACAAATAAAAGGACCTCAGGTCCACACAATTCTTATCAAAATCATATCTTAGGGGCTTCGTCCACACCATCATCAGTAGTTTTGGGGATGCGTCCCAGGGTCGTGACCCACATCATCAACAGTTTTGGGGATGCGTCCCAGGGTCGTGACCCACATCATCAGCAGTTTTGGGGATGCGTCCCAGGGTCGTGACCCATATCTTCATTAATTTTGGGGATGCATCCCAGGGTCGTGACCCACATTGTTAACGTTATCGGGATGCGTCCCAGGGTCGAGGCCCCCGTTGTCGGTTACAGTTATCAGGATGCATCTCAGGGTCGTTGGCCCCCTACATCATCATTTTTAGGGATGCGACCAGGGTCGTGACCCACATTGTCAACGTTATCGGGATGCGTCCCAGGGTCGAGGCCCCCGTTGTCGATTGCAGTTATCGGGATGCGTCCCAGGGTCGTTGGCCCCCTGCATCATCAGTTTTGGGGATGCGTCCCAGGGTCGTGACCCACTTTGTCAGCGCTATTGGGATGCGTCCCAGGGTCGAGGCCCCCGTTGTCGGTTGCAGTTAGCGGGATGCGTCCCAGGGTCGTTGGCCCCCTACATCATCAGTTTTGGGGATGCGTCCAAGGGTCGTGACCCACATTGTCAGCGGTATTGGGATGCGTCCCAGGGTCGAAGCCCCCGTTGTCGGTTGCAGTTATTGGGATGCGTCCCAGGATCGAGGTCCACTGCGTCATCAACTCAGCTCGAAGCAGCAGGCAAGTCAGGTGGCAGCTGGCGAGCCAGGTAAGTGAAAATGCATTGTATAACTTTGATAAGATTGTCATTGTCACACACTGCACAAGTCCCATCAAAGTGGGGGCGACTGTAGGCACTGCGTTTTTGTATGTAAGTCCCTATGATGAGTCTTATTTAGAGACACTACCTTTTAATTCGCGGAAGTCGCGGGAAACAGACGTCGGAAGGGAAAAGTCAGAAATCAATATTTGGTTGGATTTTATTCGCTGTTTAGCTTCGGGTTCGCTTGTTGGACCTCTATTTTAAAACACATTCTTAGCCCAAACCCCCACAAGACACACACCAAGCCCATCTCACCAAAGCCCAATCCAAGAAATAATTAAAGCACATTTAAAATACATGTCACAAATTAATTTAAATTAAAATTAAACCAATTAAATTGAAATTAAATTAAATTAAAATCCAATTAAATTAAATTCATAATTTAAGCAAATCTCATTCCAAAGTTAAATAAATCACCTTCCTAAATACCAAAAATTTAAATTAAATTAAATAAATCACTCACCAAATTTAATATATTACCCACCAAAAATACAAATATCCTTTCCCTTTTTAAATAAATTAAATACATCCCTTTATTTGCATGATTTGTTTCCTTATTTAAAATCTCATACACAACCCTAACCCTAGCTTGTAACTATAAAACATAACACAAAACCCACAACTCTCCCTCCCTAGACATACACGGCTAACACACAAACACAAAGAATGAAACCCTAAAACTCATCCCTTTCTCCTCTCTCTCCTACATTCACACTCGGAAGCCACAAACCTAAACACACACACATCTCTTACAAAGCCAACACCTTCACGCAGCTCAGCCCTCTGATCAAACTGACCTCTCTCATTATCGCACACACAGCCCTTAGCAACAGACCACGCACACCATTCTCCCCCACTCTCGACAACTGTCAATTCACGCATAGCCAATTCACGCCTTAACATTTGCTGGACACACACACTAGCGGCTGATGAGCGGAAAATATATCAATATTTACCGCCCCTTTAACTTAATATTTTGTTTAGTTTCTCGGGTTTGATGAATGTTTTGATGTGTTTTAGTTTATTTTGCAGATAAAATAATATCGGATCTCAATGAAATCATTTAGGACGAAATATGGGTCAAATAAGGGCAATTATTAGACTTGATATTTTAATTTTGGAGATTGGAAACTTGAAAGGGCGTTTTTGACGAAGTGCAGTTTTGGAAATTCCAATTTTGCGCATCTGTCGTATTTTGGGTATAACGTTTTACTCCAATATCGGATTGAGCTGATTCAAGTTTAAGATTAAAGAAGACTCAAAGATCTACAGCTTTGAAAGACAAAATAATTTCGAATTCTGAATATTTAATGCCCGAAATTGATGAACCACCCAGAAGTGTGTTGTGTGTAATTATTAAAGTCACTTTCAATCATTTTCAAAGCAAAAAATAAATTAATAAATAAATAATAAAAATTATCAAATCATCACTAAACATGATAATAGATTAGTGGAGCAATCAATAATGGATTTTGTGGAGCAATTAGTGGAGCAATTAATAATTGATTTGGTGGATGATTTGATGGAGGTAAAATTTTGCCTATAAATTCCAAGCCATTTCATTTGTAAAATTCATACTTTCTTCTAAGGAATTCCTTAAGAATACTAAGAAGATTGTATCTTGTTTGTTTATTTATAGCTTTTAGTAATTAATTTCCGCTTTCGCACTTTCTTTCTTTACTTTTCAGTTTTTACTTTCCGCAATTTACTTTTACGCACAGTACTTTTCTTTCTTTAATTTTCAGTTTTTACTTTTCAGCAATTTACTTTTCAGCAATTTACATTCAGCATTTACTTTCAGCAATTTACTTTCAGCTTTTACTTTTCAGCAATTTACTTTTCAGCAATTTACTTTCAGCATTTACTTTTCAGTAATTTACTTTCAGCATTTACTATCCAGCATTTAATTTTCAGTATTTAATTTCAACATTTACTTTCAGCATTTACTTTTCAGTATTTAATTTTCAGTATTTAATTTTCAGTATTTAATTTTCAGTATTTTACTTTATGTCTTTTATTTTATTTAAGTTTTTTTTTTACTACCCGTAAATATGTGTCGTAACTAAGCCAGTTATCTGGGGTTGTGATGAAATCCAATATCACCGGTTTATAAGGGGTTAAATTATAGTTTGGGTAATTTAAAGATTTATTTATCGAGTCTTAATCTTAATGCTTTTTCATTAACTGGCCAATAATAAAATTGAACTAAGAAACTTAAAATGAACTAGACATAGGGATTTTAAGTTTAAGACCTTAGACTCAATAGTCCACGATCTTCATTGAGGATAGATAACCCTTTAATAGATTTCCTTACAGGATAGACATATACCTGTCGGGCGAGGGTAGCCATAATTGGAACTTAAACTTAATGAATCCAGATAATTTGGTTGACATAGACATATGGTTCAATTGGATTAAACTGGGTACTTATGGTTCAATTGGATTAAACTGGGTATTTGTGTCTGACCATCGACAGAGGCTTACACATAATTTAGTGTTCCAGGTTAATAAATCAATATATTACCCAACTTTAAGATAACCACTTCATTTTAAAAATGATATTGGAAGAAATCACAACCCTAGATAGTTTTAATATTGAATTTTCTTAAAATCTACTTTCGAATAATTTTATTTACTTGTTTTTAAATTTAGAATCGTCACCATTTCAATCAATCAAACAACCTGTTAGATATTAGTAATCATTTGACCTCATAAAATTAATAGTTTAGATATTAAGTCCTCGTGGGATCGATATTTTTTTATACTACTTGAACGATACGTGCGCTTGAGTTATACGTGTGTGTTTACGCCGGTCAGCGGCCCTTCAATACACACAAGCCACGCCACACTGCCGACAACCTTCATCAGCCTTTACCGACAATTCAATAACAAGCCCTCACCGATAATTCAATAACGATAGACAAGCAGTCCTCCACCGGTATTTTGAGACAAGCCATGCACGTAAAAAGACCCCACGGTAGCCTCTCAAAATCAACACATAAGCCGACCTTCAGCAGCCCCTCAGATCATCACAAACTGACTCTCCCACATCGATTAAAATAGCCTTCACATACCAAAAACCCTTTAGCCACGCATGCCCCCCTCACCAACCGACTCACGTCCAAGAAGCCATTAAAATCTCCTCACACATGCACCTGTAGGCAACAAATATCATCATCATCACCGATTAAACCTGACCGAATAAACACCCCAGCAAACTGCTCATGCATACGTTAAACCAGCCCCTCTACCGAACAAGAACCCACTGACGAATCTACCCAAAACAATCCCCGAAACTGCCCAAAACAGTCCCGAACTGCACCCAAAAAACTGCCTGAAACTGCACCTGAAAATATGCCCCAAAACAGTCCCAAAATACAACCAAAACAGTGAACAAAACCAGTGAAAACATCGAGCGGAAACAGTAGCAAAACGGAGTGAAAACAGTAGCCCGAGCGGTGAAACAACGAGAAAAGATGTGAACCAGCGAACCGAAGGAGTTGCGGAGCATCAACCCTTCCGACGACCGTGTACCATACTTCCGAGAGACGATTTCAAAGGTTAGACCTGAGGGCACTTTTCTTATTTATTTTCATTCATCTTTTAATTGTTTTATTTATTTTCTTCGCATGAGAGTCGTTGATTAATGTGTGTTGTGGCCCTTGAATGAATGGAAAATGTGTCGTCTCTTGTGGTATATAGGATGGAAACCCAGACGTAAATTCCGTAGCCGAATTCGAATGGACGGTAGTGCGGTCTGTACTTGGGAGACAACTCCACGTACCACTTGAGCAAACGGCGCATATTTCGCTATATTATATCTTGTTTGTTTATTATCCGCATTTTATACTCCGCTATTTAATTTCTGTATGTTATTTCCTTGTGTAATGACGATATAGTGCGCATGGGCTTAGTATGTTGGTCTAAAGGTCCTCTATTTGAGAGAAGAAAAGTCTAAAAGACTACCTTTACGACAGTACTTTGCCGCACCGAACGAAGTATGTTCGATTGAATACGAGATACGTTTAATCGGGCATGCGAAGTCCCATATCCTTGTCTTATTTATTTTATATGCATTGTGATGTGATGCGCATGGGATTATTATGTTGGTCTAAAGGTCCTCCATTTTGAGGGATAAAAAGCCTAAGGGCTACCTTTACCACGATATTTCGCAACGCCTTTTATATTCCGTCTTTTACTTTATGTACATTAGTTGTTTATGTAATTGATGATATAGTGCGCATGGGCTTAGTATGTTGGTCTAAAGGTTCTCTATTTGAGGGAAGAAAAGGCCAAAAGGCTACCTTTACGACAATACTTTGCCGCGCCGGACAAAGTATGTTTGGTTGGATGTGAGATATGTTCAACCAAGCATACAAAGTCCTATATCATTGTCTTTATTTTATATGTATTGTAATGTAATGCGCATGGGCTTATTATGTTGGTCTAAAGGTTCTCTATTTGAGAGAAGAAAAGTCCAAAAGGCTACCTTTATGACAGTACTTCGCCGCGCCTTTTATTATTCCGTTGTTTGCTTTCTGTATGTCATCTCTTTGTATAATCATGCATCATATTGCAATGCGCATGGGCAAATCAAGTTGGATTAAAGGTCCTCCATTTTGAGGGATAGAAAGCCGAAGGGCTACCTTTGCCACGACGTTTTACCGTGCCAGACAAAGTATGTTCGATTGAATGTAAAATACGTTTAATCGGACACTCGAAGTCCTATATAGATGTGGACATATGTCGCATCTCTTTTCTTTCATTCTCATTGTCTATCTTTTGCATCGCATCATTGCACGTTTATTTTAATGTTCAATTACCTCTTCAATTATCTCTTTACACCATGTGTTTAATCACCTCTCTTTAATATGCATGCTTGTACAATCATTGTCCATTTGCGTTTCCATGATCTTCAATGTAATGCGTTTGTGAAATTATGTGTTTATCGTTATTTCAATTTGCCTTTATGCATGTGAACTTAGAAATAGAATACCCTTGCAAATAAATGTTGCTAGATTCGATTAAATTATTGCACAAATCATATCATTACAAGTGGCATAAGTAAGGGACCATTCCGAACCCAACGATTTGAGGTCTTCCCTTGCGAGGGGTGAGTGCGGCCTTAAATTATATTTTCCCGGTTCACACCGGGTGGCGACTCCATGTTATTTCTCCGGTTTAGTTCCCATGCGGGCTATTCCGTACTCCCAACCGGGCCGCGAGCCCGGAACAGCGTCGCCGATTTCTGTGTCCTACAATAGCCTTTACCAATCCTTATGTCTTAACATCATATGCATTTACGAATACATGTTCATATACTTATACCTTTCCATATTCATTTATATAGATGTGTTTATATCGATACAGGTTCATACCATCACATACATCCATACATATACATACCATTACGAGTCCATATAGTTACATGCATCAATACATACATACATACATATATCATCATCATCAAACTACTCACTTCATATCCTAGCAATAACGAAATCCTTACCCGTGAAGGTCGATTACCTAACTGTACATAATCACGAACTTCTTTCTTGATATTACCTCTTATTTATTCTTGTCTTAACCTAAACACTTCAATTATATATATATATATATATATATATATATAATCATAAATAAACATTCAAGCACTCATCGTATGGTTTACTTACCTAGCTTCGTAAGCACTCCGGGTCCTAGTCACATCTATCAAAACAAATAGTGAAGTGCCGTTAGAATCACGACTTACGGAGTTCTAGATTAAACTATGATAAAATCCTGGAACTTTCCGGAACAACCAAATCAAGTCCGTTTTCAATACTTTCAGTTTCAGTAATCTTAAAACTTTGTTATAAACTATTATAAACAACTAGTTCTCTAAAAATCCCAGGTTTACGAGTTTTTGGAAAAATATTCCGAAAAAGTTTCCGCAAACGCTATGGAAGGGTCCCGAACCCTCCAAACCTACCCGGATTTATCCAAACATGTTCGTAATATCATAAATAACTTGTAACTATGATCAAAACCAAAACACATCTTTATACGCAAAAAAACCACTCCTCAAACAAATCTCCTCAATTGTGAATTTGTTTGGTTTGAGGACCAAATGCAAACTTAGCAAAAGATTGAGACAAAACAGAGGATTTAATGTGGTTCGGTGAAATGAATCCAACCTATTGTCCACATACACAAATAAAATGATGTTTTTATTACCACCTCGGGTCGGACCGGCTTGCTTTATCCCTCTCTTACACTAAGCTTTTTAGAGCTTTTAACAAGTTATGGAAAATAAGAAATACTAATCCCGGGATCCCCGTGAACCGAGTCTTCTTTCCATTTAAATAATGCCACTGGATTTACTGTAACTCCCATCTATGACGTCATCCACATTTTCCTGTCATTATTGCCCGTTATTCGTACATTATTGCCCGTTACTCAGACATTACTGCTCATTCCTCGTACGTTATTGCTCATTACTCGTACCTTACATCCATCCAACGGTATGCGGCTCTTGGTTTCATGTAGGGCTTACGTCATCCATACATGTGTATAAGATTCAGCAGTCCTGACCTCGGTAGGTTGGCATACCGAGGTGATCAGTGTTGGATCCTCTTCCTCTCCACTTAATCATGTCGGGTTGAAAGGTCATATGACTTCGGTCGGATTGGTCTTCATGTGTGTTATAATGATGCTTGAATCTGACAACCCCTCATCAGGTGTGTTCAGTCTTCATCTGCACAAATATTACTGAATCTGATCCCTAATATCAGGTATGTCTTTAACAGATGTTATTGTGCTGTCGAATCCTTTGGTTCTGCCTTTGGGTTGTCTTTTTGCACCTCGGGCTTGGATTTCTCTGTCCGACCTCTCATCCTTGCAATGACTTTGACCATTTTGTCTGTTAATTTATTTTTGTATCACATCTGTTAGATGTACATTATATTTTCTCCAAAAGAAAATCAATTTAACTAAGAAAATTTGATTTGACAAGATGTCCATTTAATAAATCATTTTCATAAGAAAAAGAAATATATTTTTTTTGTCATTTTCTGTGGACAAATTCAGCCTTTCACTCATAATTATTAAATAGTAGCATTTATAATTAAAAAAATAATTATAATTATATATATTTAAATTAAATAATTTGGGCTGAGGAAGCAGGGCCTATTCAACAACAGGCCGAGCGCGTAGATAACTACAAAGACTAATTATGATTTTTCTTCGAGTTGTATTTGCAACACATTTCAATCTCAATACAGCTGTTAGTATTATATTATTATATGTTAATGTTATCACATAACGAATCCAATGTTCACAACACATTTCCAATCTTATATAAACAACAAACCATGCTTCACTTTTAAAAAATAAAAATAAAAACCAAAACCCTAATCCAATTTCCACTCTCTAAATAACCAGCCGCCGCCGGCGACAACGAGGATTCTGGCAGCAGTCACTGCTTCAGATGCGAGTAACTCATCTTGGGTCCAATCCTGATGCTGTAAGCGATACAAGTTTTTTTTTTCTAATTTACAAAAACATGCGTCAGAGTGTCTCGTCAGGTACAACATCTGTTCATCCAAAACAGACTCTCAGTGTTTTACCTTTTAATAAATTTTGTTTAAAGTCTGTTTTGGGGTGAAACGGGTGTTGTACTTAGCTAGACGTTTTAATGCATATTTTGTGAAGGAAGAACTTTTGTTGCTTATGATCCTAGGCTGAACCCATGATGGTTTAATCTCACCTGAAGCTAATATAGCAAAAAAAATTCCCAATTTGAAAGCCTTTGGATTCCTCGACTTGGAGGATTGGCCATAATTTACAGAACACATGTATCATATAAAATCTTTTACTTGCTCTTAGAGACAAAACACAGCTTATATGTATTTGCTTGGTATAGTTTCTGTTTTTTTTTTTTTTTGGGTACCTTGTGTTTCCAAGTGTTTGATGCAATCCTCTGCTGCTGTAGTTATTTATTGTGGTCCTATTCCACAAGGCTGAATATCCCACCCATTAGGGGTGTCACGGGTCGGGTCGGGTCGGATTTTTCGGTTTTATTTTTTGACTCGGGTCATTTGATCCGAAACCCGAAATTTAAGAAGTTGACCCGCACGGGTCGGGTAAAAACCATGGGTCAGGTCGCCATAATATATTATAAATATAATATATGTATTTTTTGATACAAATTTTACAAGATATGTGTGTAGTTGCAATGGTCAAGTCTTTGCCCTTTGATGACCAAGCAACTACTTTCCTATTCAAACTACCATTGTTTCTTGTTAATATTATATCATAACAAATTTATATTATAATTATATCAGGTCGGGTCAGACCCGACTTTTCTGACCTAAACCTGTGACTCGATCCGAAATTTTGGGTCGGGTCGAAATTTTACAAATTTTTTTGTTGGACCTATGAACACCCCTACCACCAAGGTTCATGCAACTGTTTTCAACTTACCATTATTAGGAAGGAGGGAGTTAATATTGTTAGTGTTGGTGCTCGGAACGTCAATCTAAATCGTATTTATGTCCGATTCATGAATGTGAACAATTCTTTTTTCCATAATATTATTTATTTATGGTAACACCTATTGTTTTTATATACGTATTCGATCTAATAACGATTAGATTGAAACTTAATTTGATTTAGTGATATGTATATATTAGATAAAGATTTAAGGATTTACAACGTAGTGCGTAATTACTAGGGGTGTCAATTTGGGTCAGGATTCATTTATTCGTTCGATTCGATTCGCTTTAAAGCGAATGCAGGTTTGGAAAGTTGGATTCGTTTAATAAATGGGTCAATTCGATTCGATTCGTTTATTAAACGAATCTGAATTTGAGCTTGTCAATTCGTTTATTCGTTTAGAATTCGTTTATTAAACGAATCATAAACGAATCGAATCCGATTCGAATTCGTTTAAATCGTTTAATTAAATTATAAATTTATCCTTCGTTATTTGAATGTAAGTGTTTAACACTAAGGTTATTTTAGTAATTACTCATTTAACCTAACATATTCGTATATATTAAAAACTAAACCTAAAAGAAATTCTTAATTCATCAAACCTAATACCTAAAACAGCTGCCGCTGACTCTCAGTCTCTCATCTCCTTCTTCATCAAATGAATTCCAAGTTTCCAAACCTAAAACAACTGCCGCCGACTCTCTTCTCCTTCTTGTCCTATCTGTAAATCTGCTAAGAAAGCAACCATGGAGGTCTTTCGGGTCTAACAAGAAAAGGAAAAAAAAAAGAAACCTTAGTTGAAAACGCACACGGGTTGATCTCTCTCAAATCTCATTATACTGGTATGATTCTGGTATTTGTTTCTAACTTTCTTAGTTTTTGCTTTGAGTACTGTTTATGCTTCTCCATTTTTATCTTATTTTTGTTCTATTTTTCTAGTCGAGTCTTAATATCAAATGGCGATTGTTTATGCTTCATAATCCGAAACTGGAATAGTTTTCAGTTACTTTAAAACAATACCATTATGACAATATCTTGATCAACATTACCTCATTTTTTGGTAATCTACGTCTTGGTTTGGGTTTCAGCTGTCTAGCTTGCAATTGCAGTCATGGAAAATACTCTTCATGTTTTTATTGATAACGAGTTAGAAGTAAGTGGAGCATTTGTTTGCTTTTCAAAGATGTGTTTTGTTCTTTGTTCAAAGAAGTATCAACACCAATTTTTGTGCTTCAATAACCAAGCATATTTAATGAGCACTCACTTAGCCAATATCTCTCATTTCAACTGCTTTTCATATTTTACTAATGTCTTTGGTAAATTTACTCAGTCAGTCGGTTGAGGAATAAGTGGTTTCATTCCTTTAATTACATTTACAGCTTATTCAAACGCACACGTGGTTGATCTTTCTCAAATCTCTGTTTATGCTTCATAACCCGAAACAATATTTACAGCTTATTCACCAATCAACATTATGAGAGGGTTCACAGTTAGATTGATCTCTGATTTACACTAATTTTTATTATAGATTCATATTAAATAGTGTTTGATTTGATTATTAATATAATTTACAGAAAAATGGAGAGCAACGAAAGTGATATGGTGTATACAGTTGAAGACTCTCCAAGCATTGGAATGGAAGAAGATATGGAAAAAAATTCCCCACCAGTGAACGAACCACAACCAAATTTGAAAGGAAAAGGAGCAGCACGATCAAGAAAATTAACTTCAAAAGTCTGGAATTTATTCTACAAGTTGCCAGGGGATCATTTTCCAGACAAAAAGCCGAGATCGAGATGTCGAAAGTGTGGTATTGAATACATAACTGTAGCTTCTTCTGGCACAGGTAATTTAAAAAGGCATTTAGAAGTTTGTCCAAAATTAAATATGCGTGATCCTAGACAGATGATGTTAGATCATAGTGATGACAATATGTTAACTCGTGTTCCAAAGTTTGAAGCCCATGTTTTTCGTGAGTTAGTATCTGTAGGCACTGCATTTTTTTGCATATAAGTCCCGATGAGGAGTCTCACACGGAGACACTACCTTTTAAGTCGCGGAAGTCGCGGGAAACGGATGTCGGAAGGGAAAAGACGGAAATCAGTATTTTGTCGGATTTAACTCGCCTGTTTAGCTTCGGGCTCGCTTGTGGACCTTCGTTTTAAAACACATCCTAACCCAAGCCCATTAAATCATATCCAAGAAATAATTAAAACATGTCACAAATTAAAATTAAATTAAATTAAATTAAAATCTAATTAAATTAAATTCCTAATAAATCCATTCCTAATTAAAATAAATCACTCACCAAATTAAAATATTCCCCCACCAAAATTACACAAATTTATTTCCCTAAATGATTTAATTAAATACATCTCATTTACATGATTTATTTCCTTAACTAAAAACCCTATAGCTCACTTCGGCAGCCCCATCCACCACCTAGGACAAACCGACTCCGACCAAAGCCCCTTCATTAACAAAAGACAAAACAATAAACCCTGGCTAGCACGCCTCCAACTCTCTCTCTCGGCGATGAAACCCTAGAGGCAGCTCCCTCACGTCTCTCCCTTGACAGACAACACACAGCTCACACATATGGCCACACCGAGAACCCTAAACACCCTTCACGGCAAACCCTCACTCCAACCACGTGAAACCTACGGCAAACCCTAGCTCTCTCTTAACAAACGCAGACCACCAAGACCTCTCTCTCCTTCACGTAACAAAACAAGAACAGCACTCATGTTACTGCCTAAAACACGAAGCCACCCCACTCACCCCCACCGACGCAAGACAAACCCTAGAGGACACCCTAACAAATCACAAAACATCATCAATCACTAGCTGATTCAAGCCCAAAGCCTCCTGAAATCACCTCATATTGCCGCATATTCACAGGCCTTAAGCCTCCTCCTTGCCGTGGACAAACACCTCGGAAAACCCCTTCAACACGTCCTTAGCCTTCACGCATATTGCCCAATTCAACGCCACTAACTGCCCCTTTTGGCTTCACTCAAAACAACTCACAGCCCTCACCACACACTCACCGCTTCACCTTGACACCCCTTATCCACAAATCTTACTTAGCCTTCATCAGCCCTTACCACGCCATTAAGCACAACACATCCCCGCAGCACTCACCTCCCAAACCCTCAAAGCCACGCACCAGCCCCCCTCAAACACGTTCACAGCCTGCCCTTCCTTTTCACGCCACAGCCTTCACAAATCAACAGCCCACTGCCTTATGAAAATACTGCACCAAAACCAACCCTCTGACCAGCCTTCAACCCTCGCATAAGCCATACATCCATGCCCAAACACAGCCACAAACCTGCCAGTAAATCACGCATAAACTTCCCCTATTCATCTCCTCAAATTGCCGAGACATAACCCACTGCATTGCAAGCAAATTGCCACATAAATATCCCTTAAAACTGTCCCGAAAACACCCTGAAACTGCACAACAAACTGCTCAGAATCCCCCTTCAAAACTGCATAAAACAGCAGCCCAATACCCCTCCAAACACGCCAAAACAGTCCCCTAAATTACCAAGAAACAGTGACCAGAAAATACAACACAAACAACAGCGAAACGGAGTGAAAACAGCAGCCCAAACAGCGAAACAGCGAGGAAAAATGTTGGATTAGTGAACCAGAAAAGTTACAGAGCATCAACCCTTCCGACGGCCGTGTAACGCGCTTTCGAGAGACGACAAAAGAGGTTAGACCTGAAGGCAGCCTTTTTACTTATTATCTTTCGTTTCTTTTATCTATTTTAATATATTATAGCATGAGAGTCGTTTGTTGAGGCATGATGTGAATTCCGGATGAACGGAATGCGTGTTCTCTCTTGTGGTATATCGGATGGAAACCCGGACGTAAATTTCGTAACTGAATCTGAATGGACGGTAGTGCGGTTTGCACTCGGGATACAACGCCACATACTACTTGAGATACACACATATTTCGTTTCATCCAACCATGTATTTGAGCATGATTAGGTTGCTAGTACATTATTTATTTTTGTAAGCATGATTTAGTCTAGTATGTTATTTATTTTTAAGCATGATTAGTTATTTATTTTGCGTTTGGAATTTGCATTAAGTTTATGTTGTTGTTTGCTTTTCACATATATAATTGAAATATGTTCATGAGAAGCAGTGTGTTGTCATGTGTTATGAGGACTTACTTTCCAAGATGTAATTCAAACTTAAGATTTTTATGTTACATATAGAGATGATGAACTAGATTGTTTCTTGAGCATGTTGCGTAGATTTGGTTAAGATATTGCAAAAATCACATCATTACAAGTGGCATAAGTAAGAGACCATTCCGAACCTAACGGTTTGAGGTCTTCCATTGCGGGGGTGAGTGCGGCCTTAAATCACATTTTCCCGGTTCACACCGGGTGGCGACTCCATGTTATTTCTTCGGTATAGTTCCTCCGTGGACTATTCCGTACTCCCAATTAGGCCGCGAGCCTAGAACAACGTCGTCAAGTTCTGTGTCCCACAGTATCTATTGCTATTATTATGCATGATTTGCCATTTCAATTTGTTAAGTATAGGGCATTAGAAAAATGATGAAGTATTTGTGTGATGAAGTGTCATTTATATCTAGGAACACTGCAAGAGCCGATGTGATAAAGATATATAATAGGGAAAAAGTAAATATTAAAATCATGTTAGACCAGATTCCTAGTCGAATATGTCTAACTAC
Source organism: Zanthoxylum bungeanum (assembly GCA_019454045.1). Lineage (NCBI taxonomy): Eukaryota > Viridiplantae > Streptophyta > Magnoliopsida > Sapindales > Rutaceae > Zanthoxylum > Zanthoxylum bungeanum. Next base: position 34,565 of record SKCR01008835.1, on the reverse strand, counting down.
CGATTTGTGGACTTCTATTTCTACAAATGGTTATTTGTGTCTGACTACACATTTCATTGATAAAGAATGGAATTACTACAGATGATTATTCATATTTGTACTTAATTTATAGGAGTTTGATGACTTCCAAAGCTTGAATTTTGATTCATATGTCCTAAAATCTGAATTGGAACTTTATTTGGATGAACCACGAGTTGATAGAAGTGTTGAATTGGACATTCTAAATTTTTGGAAAGGAAACGAATTCCGTTATCCTACCATTGCTTCCATGGCTCGTGATATCTTGACCATTCCAATATCCACTGTTGCGTCAGAGTCAGCTTTTAGTGTCGGTGGTCGAGTTCTCGATCAATTTTGAAGTTCACTAAAGCCGGATACGGTGGAAGCAATTATAACCACAAGAGATTGGATGTTCGGAGAGATTGGTAAGTGATAAGTTCTAAATTTTTCTAGATTTCTAAATGCTATGCTTACTGAGATTTTAGAGTTGTTGATATTGCTTTGGATTTGCATTTTATGATATTTCAATATTATTTTGCTTGGTCATTTGGATTTTGGAGCCAATTTGCAAATATTATCATGGTAATAGTTGTAAATATTGTCTAGGGAGTCTTGGGGGTTTATAAAAGTTCATTAACTTAATATATTGTTGTTAACAGATGAAAATCTCCACCATAGAACGAAATCGCCCTGGGACTAAAGAAAGAGCGAAGGGAAGAAGGGCGATTGACCGAAGGGTGACAAAGAGCTTGGGGCGACCGCACCAGCGGCTAGGACGAAAACTCATGATGCGGTTGCGATTAGGATGAAAACCCATGATGCGGTTACTTCCACGATCATAGCAGTTGGACAGTTTTCCTCCACAACCAAGCAGTTGAGACGCGCGGCTCATCAGTTATAGGCACGATCCAGCAACTGCAAGGAGATATTGGAACCGCCTAAAACGGTTGACAAACTTCACTATAAAAGCTTATCTATACCAAGAGAGAAGGCCCGATCTAATGAAGACTCAAATGAGCATATTTTTATTTTTCATTTCTTTGATTGTAATCTTAGGACTGTAACTTGTGTGCTTGCGCCCCTTGGAGGCTTATTCACTTAATCAAACACCATTGCTAGGACTTTGTCTCAGGAGGTTTGAACCTTACACGCTCTTCTTTCTTTACGCATAAAAATTGCCCAAACAGTTTTTGGCGACCATAGTGGGAGGATTGGTGTAAAGAGTGGAGATGCCTCCGAAAAGAAACGCTCAAACTGGCTCAACTGCGGAGGAGAAGGACTGGAGCAAACCAACCAGCCCAACGTTCCAGCCATAGTGAGTCAATTCGAGGGTCTGGCAGATGCTAATCGGTACGAATCTATGAGAGAGCTCAGCCCTAACGCGGTGCGCGCGTTGTTCGGTGAATTCACACAGGATGTTGACGAACAGGTTAGGCTTCAAAATGCGCATGTCATAGATAAATTCGTATCAAACTACCAATTCGCATTATGAAAACACGGCTAAACATCTAAGCTCGGTGAATGAATTAATGGCCAAATGTGTAAACGGTGGGACGGTGCTGCCGTGGACTACGCCCATCCCTGCGGCAAGCAGTCAGGAGGCTGGTCCTAGTAATGTTCCTCCGCAGGGGACCAACATCCCTACGGTTCTCAGGGGAGGAATAAGTCCTCGAGGCAATAGCCCACAATTAGGGCCAAATATACACCAATGGCCAAATATGGCACAAAATGAAGTGGTGTTGCCTCAGGGTGTCCAGGTTTCTCAGGGGCAGAATCATGATTATGTCCCACTTTTGAGAGGACCGCAGCCACCGCCCATAGTTGTGCCATTTAATGGCAATGATATGCTAAGGGAGCAAATGACTGAGATCCTTCAAAACCAATTTGGTATAGGCATACGGCCAATTCGGCCAAGATATCGAAAGCCGTATCCTGATTGGGTCGATGTGGCCTATCCATGGCCTAGAAACTACAAGATACCAGATTTTTCCCTCTTTACGGGGTCTGAGGAAGTTTCTACCATGGAACACGTAGGACGATTTACCCTTCAGTGTGGGGAAGTCAATGATTTCCACAAACTGAGGTTATTTCACGGCTCACTGTCAGGGGTAGCTTTCTCCTGGTATGTCACTCTGCCGGTCAATTCGGTAGAAAGTTGGCAGCAAATGGAGCAACTGTTTCATGCGCAATTTTACAAGGCTGAATCTGAAGTGGCCTTAGCCGATTTGGCAAACCTAAGACAATTGCCAGGAGAGTGGGCCGAGACATTTTTACAACGGTTTAAGGTAGCCCGAGGCCGATGTTACGTGCCTTTGCCCAAAAAAGAATTTGTGAAGGTTGCTTAAATTTCGATATAAAAAAGAAGTTTCAGGATCGCGAGTTTTGGGACCTTCCCTAACTCACCACTAGTGTGGTGCGTTATGAACGATTATTACGAGAAGAGGAGCAAATGGACATATTATAGGAATATCAACTATGAAATGGGTGAAGTAGACACCGAGTCGGCCGATTTATATTTGGCCGAATTGGTTAAAGGGAAACCTTACGTTTGCAAGATGGGGCGGAACCCTAAGCGAGTGAACAGAATGATAAAAGAGCAGGAACTTCTCCTTTGATATTACTAAAGTCGATGCTATATTTGACCAGTTATATAAGGATAAGCAAATTAGCTTGGGCGACAGACACACGTTGCCAACAGCCGAGCAAATCGGTAGTAAAAAATATTGTAAGTGGCACAATACATGGTCTCATACAACTAGTAATTGCCTCGTTTTTCGTAATGTCTTACAGGATACCATAGAATCTGGACGAATCACGTTCGAGAAAAAGATGGCAGTGGACAGCGACCCGTTTCCAAAATCGGTGGGGTTGAACATGATCAATCCGGACCTTGCCAAGATGAATCTGTCGAAAGTCAAATTACTGCTCGACGAAGGACAGCACTGTCATTGTCCAAGCGCTCTGGAAAAGATTAAGGCACCTTCAGAGCAAGGAGACTAGCATAACATTTGTATTCGATGCAAGAACGACATGGAATGGATGAAAGAGTTAGAAGACACATGCGAAAGGCCTGCAAAGAGAAAGCCATCATCATGGCAGCCCCGGACCTTCGCCCCAAGGTTCTATGGGGAGAATTCAAATTTCATCCAAAATGTAAGGACGTTCAGGCCGAAGATTAATCGGCCCAATATTTGGCATTCGTACCAAAAGCCACACTCGAGCCAGCGGCCAGGCAGGAACTATCCCTTTGTAGACGAAATGACAAGGACGCAGTTGAGGCGACACCAAAGGAATTACGACCGTTTGATGCGTCGACAAGGTGAAGCAAAGGCCACCACAGGCCGTAGCCCTCGCTGACCGGCGTAAACACACACGTATAACGCAAGCGCACGTATCGTTCAAGTAGTATAAAAATATCGATCCCACGAGGACTTAATATCTAATCTATTAATTTTATGAAGTCAAATGATTACTAGTATCTAACAGGTTGTTTGATTGATTTGAAATGGTGACGATTCTAATTTAAAAACAAGTAAATAAAATTGTTCGAAAGTAGGTTTTAAGAAAATTCAATATTAAAAACTATCTAGGGTTGTGATTTCTTCCAATATCATTTTAAAGATGAAGTGGTTATTTTTGTTTGTGTGTAATAAATCGGTTTACTAACCTGGAACACTAAATTATGCAAAAGCCTCTGTCGATGGTCAGACGCAAATACCCAGTTTAACCCAATTGAACCATATGTCTATGTCAACCAAATTATCTGGATTCATTAAGTTTAAGTTCCAATTATGGCTACCCCCGCCCGACATGTATTGTCTATCCTGTAAGGAAATCTATTAAAGGGTTATCTATCCTCAAGGAAGATCGTGGGCTATTAAGTCTAAGGCTGAAACCTAAAATCCATATGTCTAGTTCATTTTAGATTTACCACATCAATCTTATTGGTGATCAGACAACAAGAAGCATTAAGCTTAAGACTTAATAAGTAAACCTTTAAATTACCCAAACTAAAATTTAACCCTTTATAAACGGTGATATTGGATTTCATCACAACCCCAGATAATTGGCTTAGTTACGACACATATTTATGGGTAGTAAAAAAAACTTAAATAAAATAAAAGACATAAAGTAAAATACTGAAAATTAAATGCTGAAAAGTAAATGCTGATGAAAGTAAATTGCTAAAAAGTAAATTGCTGAAAAGTAAATGCTGAAAAGTAAATAAAGTAAAATTACAATAAAAGAAAATGCTGAGGTAAAAGGATCCACTTTTATTACTTCTATTTTAGATATCTCCTTAATATAATATATTAACTTTGCATGATAATTACCAACCAGCCATATAGGCGGTATCCAGATTAAGTCAAATTAATAATTAATTACCAACCGACCAATCAGGCGGTATCCAGTTTAGTCAGGTTAAAACCAATTTAAATAATTACCAACCGACCAATATGGCGGTATCCTCGTTAAGTCAGGTTTTAACTAGTTTATATATTATAATTAAGGGAGATTAATCTAAATATTAGTAATAAAAGTTTTATCTTTTACCCCAGCAAAGGGAAGTTACCTCCTCATTACTGAAAAGTAAAAACTGAAAATTAAATAAAGAAAAGTACTGTGCGTAAAAGTAAATTGCGGAAAGTAAAAACTGAAAAGTAAAGAAAAGAAAGTGCGAAAACGAAAATTAATTACTGAAATCTGTAAATAAACAAACAAGATATAATCTTCTTAGTATTCTTAAGGAATTCCTTAGAAGAAAGTATGAATTTTACAAAAGAAATTACTTGGTATTTATAGGCAAAATTTACCTCCATCAAATCATCCACCGAATCAATTATTAATTGCTCCACTAATTGCTCCACTAATTGCTCCACCAAATCCATTATTAATTGCTCCATTAATCTCTTATCATGTTTGGTGATGATTTGATAATTTTTATTATTTTTTATTAATTTATCTTTTTGCTTTGAAAATGATTGAAAGTGACTTTAATAATTACACACTACACACTTCTGGATGGTTCACCAATTTCGCGCATGAAATATTCAGAATTCGAAATTATTTTGTCTTTCAAAGTTGTAGATCTTTGAGTCTGCTTTAATCTGGAACTTGAATCAGCTCAATCCGATATCTGAGTAAAACGTTATCCCCAAAATACGACAGATGCGCAAAACTGGAATTTCCAAAACTGCACTTCGTCAAAACGCCCTTTCAAGTTTCCAATCTCCAAAATTAAAATATCAAGTCCAATAATTGCCCTTATTTGACCCATATTTCATCCTAAATGATTTCATTGAGACCCGATATTATTTTATCTGCAAAATAAACTAAAACACATCAAAACGTTCATCAAACCCGAGAAACTAAACAAAATTTAAGTTAAAGGGGCGGTAAATATTGATATATTTTCCGCTCATCACACCCCCAAACCTAACATTTTGCTAGTCCTCGAGCAAAACAACAAAAAAAAAATAAAATTAAACTAAGCCACTTTCGTAGGGATCACGGTTGCATTTAGCATATGCAACAAGCCTTTAAACCCCTAGGTGTCCCTAGTAGACGAGTTGTAGTCTCGTGAGGGTTTACAGCAATGATACCCACAAACATTTTACAAAAGTAAACAGGTAATAAAACTAATGCACACAAAAGCAAAAAGACAAGCGAAAAGAGAATAAAGATTTTAGTGACTAATCAGGTGAAACTTTTACTCTAAGTTACTAGTTGTTTTGTTTCATTCTAAATTACCGAATAAGTAAATTCTCCGATTATTTTTACCATTCTCCATATACACAGCCAACAAAATATTAATCAACTCATATTTGCCCACAACAGTCATAAGTGCAGTTGATAAGAGAGTAATATTTTTGTCCTAAAGTTCTATCAGATTTCACACCTTTTTGTAGTAATGGAATAATTTTTCTCATTTTTCTGACTTTTTTTCTTTTTTATTTTATTTTTTATTTATATACAATATTTTCTGTTTATGTAGCGAGTGTTGGGTCGGTGACTCCCAAACCAGTTGGTTTTAGGGCACCATGTGTTAAGACACCCCTACGAACTTAATTACTCAGACTTCAAATATATATATTTTTGCAACATCTTCGATCCATGCAACGAGCTTTGGGCCAGTGACTCCCAAACCAGTTGGCTTTAGGGCACCAGGTGTTAAAACACCCTTACAGACTTAATAACTCGGATCTCGGACGTTTTTTTTTTTTTTTTACTCCATTGCTTTTTAAGATGCTTCATCCAATTAAACTAGAGCACTGAATATTACAAACTTTTCAATTTTAGCTCATGTCCGTATGTTACTATATATGTTGATAATATCTGTCAACTGAACATATGAAGATTCCTTTTAGTCCGTTTTAAGGAGAATTCACAAATTAAATAATTCAAAATGAAATAAACAAAAATTAACTTATTTCGAAATAGGTTTGAGATACGTCTCAGGAGTAGAAACTTCTTACTCAGCTATCTCGTACCAATTTCACATTTTTAGTCAAATAAAAATGCAAAATATTTTTGTAATTTTTGAAAATTTTCCAATTTTTTTGTATTTTTCGAAAAAAAAAAATTTGGACTAAAAATAAAAATAACACACAAACTAAAAACAAGGTACTAATCAACTAATTCCCTCCCCCAAACCTAAATGAGACATTGTCCCCAATGTCTTAAAAAGTAGAAGATGAGTTTAGAAGGTCGTACCTGGTTAGCTGAAAATCTACAGGAAATTAAAGGTTTAGATCCGATTAATCCTACGTCTCTTACCACGATCGTCCTCGGACCAATTTATCTTTGAAATGATAGGGTCAACTTTTGGTTCATAGGCTATGAGTTGGTCAATTAGATCTGGAGCAGTTCTGGCAGTGAAAAGGAGTTCTTTTAAAGGTTTTGACACGAACCCATTTCTCCGAGCATCATCAAGAAACATACAAAGAAAATCATAAAACCCATCAACGTTGTACATCCCAATTGGTTTCTGGTGTATGTTCAGGTTCGCCCAAGATAACACAATAAAAATTTCCTCCAATGTACCCAAGCCACCTGGCAAAGCAATAAAAGCATCAGCACAGTTAATCATTTCCACTAGACGTTCAGACATACCTGGTACGATCAGTTCCTCTCCGTTTGATGGTTCAATAAGATTTGCCTCTGCCAATGGTTTTGGGATGATTCCCAAAACGTGACTGCCTCCTTCCTGTACAGCCTTTGAAACGATCCCCATAAGTCCAAGATTGCCTCCGCCATATATTAAGTGCATATTCCTTGCAGCTAAGACTCGACCCAATTCCTGTGCTGCTTCTATGTATTGTGGTTTAGTTCCAACACTACTACCGCAAAACACACAGATGTTTTCAACTCGTCTTCTTGAAGTGGCTTCCATTTTTATATGTATTTCTTTCTCAACTCTGGATGCCTTCAAAAGTGCAATGACGGGCTGAATTTATAGTACCTGAAAAAGGTGAGTAAAAATAGCACAAGTATCTTCCAGAGGACGATTAGTAGCGAAATAATATCGTGTTAGTCAAAAGGTCTGGATCCTGTCTACGAAAATAAAAGAAAACAACAAAATAAATCACAATTATTAGGAAAAGACAAAGAGATATAATATTTACAAGAAAAGTAACGGCTTGATTGACGTCTATGCGTCAGGGACAAGCTTCCCATCCAATTTTTATAAATTGGCAAACAGGGTCTTTTTAAGTCAGATTCCCGAGACTTAACAGTTGTCTTTCCTTTTTGGAATTGTGTATGTAATTTGCGAATGGCTATGTGAACATATCCACTGGGATGCGTCTCAAGAGTTGAAGATATTTCATCTACAGACTCCTTACTCAAGCCATCCCTAATGAATTTAATTTTGTCTTCGCGATTATCAGACACCATTCCTAAAGAACGACAATGAGTGTTGCAATTAAATCGTGCACATTTGTAACAAACACCCATTTGCTTAGCTCTACGTTTCTTTACATAGGTGCTTCTTCCAAAACCAGGCAGATGTGAAATAAAAGAGTCAGAAGACTCACCTGCCAATCGGATTCGTGCTTCAATTACCCAACGAATGTCATTGGGCACACCATGGATCGTCAGTAGTCTTATTCGTTCCAAGCGAGCTTTGTAAACTTTCATTAGAGATTTTTGAGGGAGAGAAGGAAATTACTTGTGAAGATTTGCGAGAGCTTCTTCCATTTAAAAATTAAACACACAAAAATAAAACACACCAAATCACAATATATACACAAATTGCACGGGTTGCCTCCCTGCTAGCGCTAAGTTTAAAGTCGTCAGCCAGACTTGACTTCTCGAACGTTTATGCTGGATCTGAAAGCGTGACACTTTCTTTTTGTCGCTCAAATGATTCTCCCCAGTAGTGCTTGACACGCTTGTTTTTAACCTTGAAAGTTTTGTTAGCGTCAGGATCATGTATCTCAACGGCTCTATTCGGTAAAACTTTGGTGATCACAAATGGACCTGACCACCGTGATTTTGGCTTCCATGGGAAGAATTTCACCCTTGATTTGTTTAACAGTACCTTATGCCCTGGTTCCAGTTGTATGCGCACTAACTTCTCATCATGTCTTTTCTTGCCCTTTTCTTTGTACAATTTGGCATATTCAAAAGGCTGATTGTGAAATTCCTCCAATTCGTTGAGCTGGTGGAACTTTTTCTCTTCTGTTGCTTGTAGTGCAAGAATTGGCTCCTTCAGTACAAAAGACGCTTTATCTTTAGGCTCCACAGGCAATTGACATGTTTTAAGTTTGTCAGTAGAACTTTGCATTGCATTGGAGTTCTAAATGGTACTGTGTATCACATCGAGTTTGAAACATTCCTCCTTCTTTTCATCATCTGGGAAATTCATGGCCTTGAAAACATTGAATGTTACTTCTTGGTCCTGTACCCTCATGGTTAATTCTCCTTTTTTGTACATCAATAATGGTTCGACCTGTAGCCAAGAATGTCTTCCAAGGATGATTGGCACGTCTGCGTCTTCCTCCATATCAAGGACAATAAAAATCTGCTGGGAAAATGAATTTGTCAACCTTCACCAGCACATCCTCAACTACGCCTCTTGGAAATACGAGCGTCTATCAGCAAGTTGCAATGAGACTGAAGTTGGCATTGTTTCTCCAATCTGTAATTTCCTGAAAATAGAAAAAGGCATCAAGTTAACACTCGCACCTAAATCACACAAAGCCTTACCAAAGTTATGTTCTCCTATGACGCAAGGAACAGTGAAACTGCCAGGATCTTTCAACTTCGGGGGAAGTTTCCTCTGAATGATGGCACTGCATTCTTCTGTTAATGCTAATGTCTCGTAATCTCCCAATCTCCGTTTTCGTGAAAGAATATCTTTCATGAATTTGGCATATGTGGGCATTTGTTCCAATGCTTCTGCAAATGGAATGTTGATATGCAACTTTTTGAAGATCTCCAGGAACCGAGAAAACTTCTTGTCCAATTTGTTCTTCTGAAGACGTTGAGGAAAATAGAGGTGGAATGATCTGTTCTTTTTCTTTGCTTCTTTTTCCTCCATCTGTTGCTTTGTTTCTTTTGGAACTTCCTCTGCAGCTGTTTTGGCTCCAACATCTTTGTTGATTTCAGTACCGCTTTTTAACATGATGGCATGACATTGCTCATTCCCCATGTTCTTGGATTTGGCTCTGTGTGCTGGGAAGGGTACCTGGCGGTCTGTAACTCTGAGCATTGGCAGTTGTCCCATTTGATTCTCTAGTGCTTTAATAGAGGCCGATTGACTTTGAATTAATACCGCTTGAGATTGAAATATAGCATCATATCTTGCTGCTTGAGAGTCGTGTTTTGCTTCTATCTTTTTCAAGTGGGTCAACACTTCTGTTATTCCTGATTCATTTATTTGCTCCTTGTCTTTGTTCTGTTGTTGGAATCCGGGTGGTGGGGATTTCTGCTGTTGGCCTGAATTGTGCTCCATGAAAAATTAGGATGATTCCTCCACCATGGGTTGTAAGTGTTGGAATATGGATTGTTCCCTTGTCTGTTGAAATTGTTGACGTAGTTCACCGTTTCTTTATGTTGAATTGTTTCTGGTGCTCCTTCATATGGTGAACTTGTGGTTCCAACGATGTTCATAACTTGCGTGCTAAGTGTTTCTAGACATTTGCATATCTGATCCAGCCTGGTATTCACTGCTGTGTTTGCTCCAACTTCATAAATTCCTGCAATTCTTTGGATCATGCTCCTTTTTGTTGGCCACAAGGAATTGTTGTTGGCCATTTCTTCAATTAGGTCCCAGGCTTGATCTTCTCCTTTCGCCATTAAAGCTCCTCCAGCAGCAGCATCGATTGTGGTTCTCATTATTCCAGAAAGTCTATTGTAGAAGGTCTGAACTTGTAGCCACTTTGCGATCTCATGATGAGGACATTTTCGGAGTAAATCTTTGAATCTTTCCAAGCTTCGCAAAGGGATTCTAATCTTGTTGCATGAAGGATGTGATGTCATTCTTAACTTTACAGTTCTGGCTGGTGGAAAGTATTTTGCAAGGAATTGGTGGCTAGAGTGTTCCAAGTTTGATGGAACCTGCTGGTAGTGAGTGTAGCCAAGCTTTAGCTCTGTCCTTCAAGGAGTATGGAAAAACACGCAGTCTCATTGCTTCTTCAGCTGCTCGGTTGTAATTGAAAGTACCGCAAACTTCCAGGAAGTTGCTGATGTGGGCATTAGGATCTTCAGTTGCATTTTCCCCAAACTGTACTGACTGCTGAATCATCTGGATGCATGTTTTGATGTCACCTGCATTTGCTGGTAAGGGAGGAAGTACAATACAAGAAATGAGTTTGTCAACCACCGGAATTGTTCTGTCTCGAATGGGAATTGGTGGTGCAACCTCCAAAGGTTCAGGTTCCATGTTAACAATTGCTTCTTGGCCTTCTCGCCTTTCCCTCTCAACTGTCTAATGGTTCTTTCAATTTCTGGGTCAAGCGGTCGAAGTTCAAAGCTTTTGGTTCGTCTCATGTAGTTTCTGAGAACCTGAAACACAAGAAAATAAAAACAATAAGTAAAAAGAAATTAGATACAAGTAACGTATCTAACCCCAAAACTAATAGTGAAAGATAAATAAGTCCCCGGCAATGGCGCCAAAAACTTGACCGGCGTAAACACACACGTATAACGCAAGCGCACGTATCGTTCAAGTAGTATAAAAATATCGATCCCACGCGGACTTAATATCTAATCTATTTATTTTATGAAGTCAAATGATTACTAGTATCTAACAGGTTGTTTGATTGATTTGAAATGGTGACGATTCTAAATTTAAAAACAAGTAAATAAAATTGTTCGAAAGTAGGTTTTAAGAAAATTCAATATTAAAAACTATCTAGGGTTGTGATTTCTTCCAATATCATTTTAAAGATGAAGTGGTTATTTATGTTTGTGTAATAAATCGGTTACTACCTGGAACACTAAATTATGCAAAAGCCTCTGTCGATGGTCAGACGCAAATACCCAGTTTAACCCAATTGAACCATATGTCTATGTCAACCAAATTATCTGGATTCATTAAGTTTAAGTTCCAATTATGGCTACCCCACCCGACAGGTATATGTCTATCCTGTAAGGAAATCTATTAAAGGGTTATCTATCCTCAAGGAAGATCGTGGGCTATTAAGTCTAAGGCTGAAACCTAAAATCCCTATGTCTAGTTCATTTTAGATTTACCACATCAATCTTATTGGTGATCAGACAATAAGAAGCATTAAGCTTAAGACTTAATAAGTAAACCTTTAATTACCCAAACTATAATTTAAACCCTTATAAACCGATGATATTGGATTCATCACAACAACCCCTGATAATTGGCTTAGTTACGACACATATTTACGGGTAGTAAAAAAAACTTAAATAAAATAAAAGACATAAAGTAAAATACTGAAAATTAAATGCTGAAAAGTAAATGCTGAAAGTAAATTGCTAAAAAGTAAATTGCTGAAAAGTAAATTGCTGAAAAGTAAATAAAGTAAAATTACAATAAAAGAAAATGTTGAGGTAAAAGGATCCACTTTTATTACTTCTATTTTAGATATCTCCCTTAATATAATATATTAACTTTGCATGATAATTACCAACCAGCCATATAGGCGGTATCCAGATTAAGTCAAATTAATAATTAATTACCAACCGACCAATCAGGCGGTATCCAGTTTAGTCAGGTTAAAACCAATTTAAATAATTACCAACCGACCAATATGGCGGTATCCTCGTTAAGTCAGGTTTTAACTAGTTTATATATTATAATTAAGGGAGATTAATCTAAATATTAGTAATAAAAGTCTTACCTTTTACCCCAGCAAATGGGAGTTACCTCCTCATTACTGAAAAGTAAAAACTGAAAATTAAATAAAGAAAAGTACTGTGCGTAAAAGTAAATTGCGGAAAAAAAACTGAAAAGTAAAGAAAAGAAAGTGCGAAAACGAAAATTAATTACTGAAAGCTGTAAATAAACAAACAAGATACAATCTTCTTAGTATTCTTAAGGAATTCCTTAGAAGAAAGTATGAATTTTACAAATGAAATGGCTTGGTATTTATAGGCAAAATTTTGCCTCCATCAAATCATCCACCAAATAAATTATTAATTGCTCCACTAATTGCTCCACTAATTGCTCCACCAATCCATTATTAATTGCTCCACTAATCTCTTATCATGTTTGGTGATGATTTGATAATTTTTATTATTTTTTATTAATTTATTTTTTTGCTTTGAAAATGATTGAAAGTGACTTTAATAATTACACACTACACACTTCTGGATGGTTCATCAATTTCGGGCATGAAATCTTCAGAATTCGAAATTATTTTGTCTTTTAAAGTTGTAGATCTTTGAGTCTGATTTAATCTGGAACTTGAATCAGCTCAATCCGATATCTGAGTAAAACGTTATGCCCAAAATACGACAGATGCGCAAAACTGGAATTTCCAAAACTGCACTTCGTCAAAACGCCCTTTCAAGTTTCCAATCTCCAAAATTAAAATATCAAGTCCAATAATTGCCCTTATTTGACCCATATTTCATCCTAAATGATTTCATTGAGACCCGATATTATTTTATCTGCAAAATAAACTAAAACACATCAAAACGCTCATCAAACCCGAGAAACTAAACAAAATATTAAGTTAAAGGGGCGATAAATATTGATATATTTTCCGCTCATCACTCGCACCACAGAGAAAACAGAAGTAAATAAAAAAAGGGTGACAACAAAGAAGGAACGGTGACAAGTTGCGATGAACACACTAAATTCGGCAGATGGAAGCAGGATGAAACAGACGATGAAAAGCCGCCTATCGTCATTCAGTTCGGCAGTATGCCGCCAGTGGTGGCTAATCATTACCTATTGCCTGGGAAATTCAAGAGAGATAACAATAGGGAAGCCGGAACAAGCGAGGACGTTTATGAGGGTGACGAAACTGAATTTGCAGTCCTCTCAATCACAGACAGGGAAGCTGAAGATGAGGAGATGACCGATGTAGAAGAAGAAATAGACATCAAGACCGAATCAAGGAGAATGGGAATTTCACAGAATCGGCTTCTCAAAGAATTATATGAAGCCGATAATCTTGCAATCGGAACATTGGGAGAAGATTTGGGACGATATCCATTCCTCGTTTTGTATGGGACGCCTAAGATAAAACGGACCCTCACCAGAGCCGAAAAATGGAGATTGACTGTCAATCATGTCTCCCAGGATGCACCAGCCACGTTGCCACCTTCCAAATGGGACATGGAAGATGAATCACCTCAAGTTAATGACAAGGGCGATCAAGCAATGGAAATAGGTCTATTAGGGAGAGTGTTTTTCCCGAAGCCACCAACACAAATGACGAAGCACCTGCGGCCATTGTATGTGAAGGCAAAGGCTAATGAGATACCTGTCACCAAAGTGCTAATTGATAACGGGGCAGCCATTAATGCAATACCAGTTAGGATACTAGGACGTTTGGCAAAGTCCGAAGAAGACCTCCTCCCTACGGAAGTGGTGTTTACCGGCTTTAATGGAGGGGCGACAACAGCAAAAGAAGTTATTCCATTGGACCTGCAAGTGGGAAGTACTACGAAGACAATAGTATTTTTCGTCATAGATGGGCTAACCACATACAATATGCTCTTAGGACGAGACTGGATTCACGTCAGCCGATGCATCCCTTCATCCCTTCATCAATGCCTGGTTTTCTGGAACCAAAGGGACGGAGTGGAGATAGTGCATGCCGACAATAAGCCTTTCGCTGCGGAGACAAACTCGACCGAGTACTTCATGTACGAAGGGAACTATGGGCCGACCAGAGTTTTGAATAAAGGGGAAAGCCCGACCATTGTAGCTCAGAATGACGAGCCTTACCCCGCTGGGTTACTGGACGATTTGTTCGCACATACGAGACCAACCACTATGGTCTTTGGAGAACCAACACACAACGGTTCGAATGAAGTACGGCCAGAATAAAGAGCAAGCCTCTCTTGCGGCCTCCAAGGCCAATTTATTGGCCTATGTAATGGAGAGAAGAAATGAGGACGAAGCACAAGCCGCTATTTCGGCCTTAAGAGGCAAATTGATGGCACACCAGACGGAGGACAAAATAAAAGAACTATATGGAGTGGACTGCTTGATGGAAGGAGGAGAATCAAAGGAAGAAGAGTTCGCCCTGAATGGACGACGCAAGACAAACATCTCAAGAGGACAAGATGCTTTGGACGAGGTAAATCTGGGGAATTAGCATGATAGGCGCATAACTTACGTCAGCAAGGAATTGTAGCCCCAGGTACGTGAAAAGTTAATTTGTTTGTTGCAAGAATACAAAGATTGTTTTGCATGGGACTACAATGAGATGTCTGGCTTAGATAGGACGTTGGTGGAGCATAGGCTGCCAATCATGCCAAGCCATATGCCTCATAAGCAGCCTCCCCAGAGGTTTGCACCTAATGTCATGCCTGATATTAAGAAAGAAGTTAAACGACTGTTAGAGGCAAAATTCATTAGGACGACCAGATATGTGGAATGGTTGTCAAATATTGTCCCAGTTAGGAAAAAGAATAGAAAGATAAGGATCTGTATAGATTTCAGAAATTTAAACCTAGCAACACCAAATGATCAATACCCAATACCGACAGTAGATTCCCTAATAGATTCCATGGTGGAGTATCAAGTATACTCGTTTATGGATGGGTATGCGGGCTATAATCAGATTTACATCGCCGAAGATGATGTACACAAGACGGCCTTTAGATGCTCAGGCTCTCTAGGGTGTTATGAGTGGGCGGTCGTGCCATTCGGCCTGAAAAACGCTGGTGCCACTTATTAGCGGGCCATGAACTTGATCTTTCATGACATGATTGGCAAATTCGTAGAAGTCTATGTGGACGATAAAGTGGTAAAATCTGTGACTATGGACGAACATTTTGGCCATTTAGCAACGGCCTTCGAACAAATGAGAAAGTTCAAATTAAAAATGAACCCTGCCAAGTGCGCTTTCAGGGTGTGCGCATGAAATTTCCTAGGGTTTCTAGTGCACCAACTGGGAATTGAGATTGACACCAACAAGTCTCAGGCGATCACCGAAGCTATGCCACCCCGAAATAAAAAAGAGTTGCAGAGGTTTTTAGGGCAAATTAACTTCTAGTTACTTCTGTTTTACTTCTGTCTTCTCTGTGGTGCGAGGGCTACGGCCTGTGGTGGCCTTTGCTTCTTCTACATCGGTCAGCTCCTCATCTTCAGCTTCTCTTTCTGTGATTGAGAGTGCTGCAAATTCAGTTTCGTCACCCTCATAAACGTCCTCGCTTGTTCCGGCTTCCCCATTGTTATCTCTCCTGAATTTCCCAGGAAATAGGTAATGATTAGCCACCACTGGCGGTATAATGCCGAACTAAATGACGATAGGCGACTCTTCATCGTCTGTTTCTTCCTGCGGAACTGAATATGATTTGTCCATAAATGGATCACGAGTCAAAAGAAACGCAGGCTCTTTATATACTAATGGCACAGTTCTTTCCTCCCTCTCCTGGAAATTGCTCCATGACGGGACCTTCGGCAGCGTCATTCTCGTCAGAGGGAAATTGAACAACCGACATCCATGCAGGTCCCACTCCCTCTCCACTACCCATAGGAGCTTCGGCCTCCGGAATTCGTGCCGTTTCAGGAACTGCGGAAGGCGGATCAATTTTGAGAGCCTGCACCAAAAATACACAGTTATGATATCAGTATACCTTTTAGTATAAAAAACCTCTTAGTATGCCATTATCACAATCATTAAGTGACTTCTGTGTTTCCTCCCGTCGCACGTCACTTGTGCAGCGAGTTGTATTCGCACACCT
Source organism: Zanthoxylum bungeanum (assembly GCA_019454045.1). Lineage (NCBI taxonomy): Eukaryota > Viridiplantae > Streptophyta > Magnoliopsida > Sapindales > Rutaceae > Zanthoxylum > Zanthoxylum bungeanum. The sequence goes on along the minus strand of SKCR01008835.1, from coordinate 18,221 downwards.
GCCTAGGGTAACTTTCTATCTTTTTCCGTTTTCCCGCCGCTTTCTCTCCTCGATGATTCATGTTGCGACACATGTCCCAGGTTAAACCCTTCGTCTGTTCATAAGGCTTCATCTCAGTGCCTCGAATGTTTGAATCATATTCACTATCAACGGGGAACTGGCCTGAGTTTTTCGTCCCCTCCAAATCCGTGCTGGAACTGACTGAAGGCAAGGAAGGCCAAAAAGAAGCAGATGACAATCGTCCTAAATGGTCCAAAGTGTTCTGGATCGATTGCAGTAGTGGGTCGGATGCCTGGATACAAAGAAGAAGTTAGTAAAATGAGCCAAAATCACGAGTCAAAAGAAAGGGGAGAAAGACTTACCATCTAAAAACTAGAATTAGAAGGCTGATCCATCAGTACCTCGAATGCTTCAGCTGCGGGCTGCGGTGGCTCTTGTTAAGATAAATGACCTGGGGATGATGAATGCTGGGGGACAAAAGTCGACGGCGATGCGGCCTGAGGAGAAGAAGGCCGAGCTGGAGAATTCATCGGTAAAAAAAGAGACTCAGCCCGAGGGGGCAACGGTTGCTCAACAACGGCCGACACTTGGACTGTTTGAGCATGAGCGGCGGAAGAAGCAATCATGAGAGCCGAAGATGAAGGCTTCTCAGGCTCAAAGGACTCCACTTGAGAAGAAGAAAACAGAAAAGCCGAAGACGTTGGCTGAGCTAAGGCCGAAGCCTGACGCGTGGAAGTGCTTGGGGAAATGAAGCGGCCTTCTCCCAGCCGAAGCTCTGATTCGGACGTTCCGCTCATCCGTCGCTCTAAGGTATGAGCTTGAGACCTGCATTCTTTTGCATTCATACAGGTTTGAGGTATACTGATATCATAACTGTGTATTTTTGGTGCATTCTCTCAAGATTGATCCGCCTTCCGCAGTTCCTGAAACGGTGCAAATTCCGAAGGCCGAAGCTCATGTGGGCGGAGGCGAGGGAGCGGGACCCTGAGGGATGCCGGTTGTTCAATTTCCCTCTGTCGAGGATGACGCTGCCGAAGGTCCCGTCATGGAGCAATTTCCAGGAGAGGGAGGTGCAATTGGAGCCGACCCCCAAGGTACGGAGTCATCTATTGAGTCTGGCCATTCGCGTCTAAGAATTGATGAAATTCCTGGTGATCATTCCCCATTTGAGCGCTTCTCTTCGGACGGTTCTGTACCAATCGTGCAGGATCTGTTGATTAAGTGAATAAGCCTCCAAGGGGCGCAAGCACACAAGTTACAGTCCTAAAATTACAATCTAAGAAATGAAAAATAAAAATATGCTCATTTGAGTCTTCATTTGATCGGGCCTTCTCTCTTGGTATAGATAAGCTTTTATAGTGAAGTTTGTCAACCGTTTTAGGCTGTTCCAGTATCTCCCTGAAGTTGCTGGATCGTGCCTGTAACCACTGAGCCGCGCGTCTCAACTGGTTGGTAGTGGAGGAAAACTGTCCGACTGCTATGATTGTGGAAGTCACGGCATTATTGAAAGAATACTGAGCCTCATGTGGCCCATAGTTCCTTTCGTACATGAAGTACGCGCCGGCCGAGTTTGTCTCCGCAGCGAAAGGCTTATTGTCGGCATGCATTATCTCCACTTCGTCCCTTTGGTTCCATAAAAATCAAGCCTTGTCGATTTTTTTGGCTGACCATCCATGTTTGAGCACGATCAGGGAAATAAAGATGGATTTGGACGAATGTAGTCTGAAACCATGGATGATGTATTTCGACGGATCCAGCACAATGAGGGAGCTGGAATAGGATTAGTCCTGGTCAGCCTGTTGGGAGAATCTTTCCGATTCCTAGTCAAGTTGAAAGAATACTGCACCAATAACCAGGCCGAATATGAAGCCTTGATACTTGGGTTAGAGATGCTCCTCAATATGGGAATAACCTAAACGTCCATCAAAGGAGATTCGCAGCTAGTAATTCAACAAGTGATAGGAGTTTTCAAATGTCAAAGCCCATCAGTCATGGTATTATTGGACGTGGCCAAAGAATTGGTAGAACGATTTGATCACGCTGAATTAGAATACGTTCCAAGGGTGAAGAATGAATTGGCCAATAGCTTAGCCCAAGCAGCCTCCGGATATAAACAGACAAACATAGGTGGGGTATACAGGAGCGAAGAGGTTGAGCCAGCCTTCATAAGGCGAGCTAAAGATACGGACGCCATGGTCATCGAAGCCGAAATGACGGACGATTGGAGAAACGAAATCAAGACATTCCTAAAGCAGCCCGAAACAGGGAATGATCAAAGGCTAAAACTTAAAGCTTTGAACTACATAGTATCAGGAGATGTGCTATATAAGAAACGACAAGATGGGTTGTTGTTGAAATATGTAGGGCCATCCGAATCCAAAACTATCATCCTCTCTTGGAAATTGCTCCATGACGGGACCTTCGGCAGCGTCATCCTCGTCAGAGGGAAATTGAACAACCGGCATCCCTGCAGGTCTCGCTCCCTCGCCTCCGCCCACAGGAGCTTCGGCCTCCGGAATTCGCGCCGTTTCAGGAACTGCGGAAGGCGGATCAATCTTGAGAGCCTGCACCAAAAATACACAGTTATGATATCAGTATACCTCAAACATGTATGAATGCAAAAGAAATCAGGTCTCAAGCTCATACCTTAGAGCGACGGACGAGCGGAACGTCCGAATCAGAGCTTCGGCTGGGAGAAGGCTGCTTCCTTTTAGCAAGCTTTATTCTCTTGGGCTTAGACGCCTCAGCTGCCTTCTTCGACCCCAAACGGCAGGAGTTGGGGGATAGAGGAATAAAAGAAAACACCCTCGCGGGAGGCAAAGAAAAAAATCGTTCATGGGTCGATGGCCAGAAACGGTCAAAGTAAAGATGAACCGATGTACAAAAAGCGAAATGAGGTATGACAAAAGAAGATAGCAAAAAGCGAATCTCCGCCAAGGAGTCCACAATTTCAGAAACAGAAAAGACCTTAAAACGGTCTGACGACGCAGAATAAGAATGAAAGAAAGCAAGTGGCCACCCTTGGACGAGGCCAAATTGACGGGCGACGAAGTTGGACGAATACACCTCCACTCCAGCCTTGCCATTGGCCCCAGTCAAGATGTCATGAACCAGGTCGCGGCTGCATAAAAACTTGCGCCATATGCGAAGACCTGATTCGTCCTCTTCCGAAAGAGGAAGGTCATGGACGAAATACGGACTGTTCGACACAGTAAAAGGGAAAAAAAAGGTAACCCGAGGAAGAGTATAAAAATAATCAAAGGTGGCACGAGGAAGGAAAGAAGACAGCCTAAGCTGAGCAAAGAGAAAGCCGGCACAAGAGTAAGCGTGAGTCGAATCAATTGTACCAAAAATAGGAAAATAAGCTCTCAACCAAAGTTGGATGACCCACAAGGGACCAGAAGCAATGGGTGATGACCCCGACCGAAGTTGCTTTTGGAGGACGGCCAGCCCTTGATACATGGCGGCAAGAAGAAAAGAGGCCAAGTCTAAATGACGGCCATGGGCGAGATCAGAAGAAATGGAGAGGTAGCCCGCCACAGGTTTTTGGCTGGGTGCACAAATGATATATTTGCACAGCCAGTAATGAAGGAAGGCTGTACGCTCTAGCATTGAAACCGTACAAGCCATTTTCGAATATGTGCGAAGAAGAGAAGAGTATGACGAAAATGAGGAAGGACCCATTGAAGGAGGGGGAAAAATGAAAGTTTGTGGAGGCCGAAATGGTCGCTCGGAGAGGGGTCAGGCCAGTAAGAGCACCAACATCACGAAGGGTGATAGTAAAGGGCACGACCGGAAAAATGAATACATTGTACTCGGAAGACCAAAAAAGTAAGGAAATGGGAAACAAGTTGCGATCAAAAGCCGGCAGGGAGAATGAATGCTCAATGAGAGGAAGAAGATGGTGTTTGTCTAAAAAGGTACGGGTATCCGCATGTAACGACATACGTTGATACCAGGCTTCGAATGCTGTATCAGGCTTGGGCCAGGTGCGAATCGGATTGGACTGAGCAAGGACAGAAATGTTGAGTGGTTCAGAAAACGGAGGGCTAGAAGAAGAGGGAAATTGCTGAACCAACGGGGCCATTGCGATAGCGTTATCATCAATGAAGATGGGGCCAAGAGTGCATTGGCCGAAATCCTCATTGAGAGTGTGAATGCCAAAGACGCCCACAGAAGAATCTTCCAACACGAACTTATAATCAGTGAAAGTTGAGTCGCTAGTTTTGGGAAAAGAAGAAGAAGAAGCCATTGCTGACAAAAGATCAAGAAATCAGTAAAAGCGAGTTTGCAGAAAGAGTTGAGGGTAGAGCGAGAAACAGAGGGGGATGAAGCCTTATGAAAAGATGAAGGGTTTAACCTGGGACATGTGTCGCAACATGAATCGTGAGGAGAGAAAGCGGCGAGAAAATGGAAAAGATAGAAAGTTGCCATAGATAGGTGTTCGAATACAACTCGCTGCATAAGTGACGTGCGACGGAAGGAAACACAGAAGTGACGTAAAAAACGGCTCTGAAATGGGCCTCATGATGAAATGTATAGGAAAGGGCCGCACATTTATTACAGATATGATGGGTTCGCGTGGAACTCTAAAGGACAGCCCGACAAACTACAGGCCGAATAGTCTAACCCCGAATTTACTTCGCTCGACCTCGCTACTTTGGCCCCAGCAGATCAGCCGAGCCTCAAAATCTTAGCATCGGTCTTTAGAATTGGCCAAGAACAGGTGTCAACACTACATTTCCAGAGGCGTCGCCCAAGCTTTCTCCATTATTAACACAAGTAGTGAAGACTGATATGACAAAACCATCAGGCCACGGGCGTACTTTGGTAGATGACCAGACTTTGGGCAAGAAGCCCCTCCAATCAATCAGACAGCACGTGGAAAAAACCATTCACGTGACAACAGTACCATGGCAGGGGAAATCCAATTGATCAGACAGCACGTGAAAAAACCCTTCACGTGACAACAATACAATGGCTTTGGAGTATATAAAAGGGGGAAAATGTAAAGGAAATTTTGCAAGGTCTCATAACCACCTATTTAAAGGCCAACCTTACTGACCAGACTCTCCATAGTCAAACAGAGTCCCAAAAATAAGAAGGAAAAGATCGAAAGAGGCATAGCAGAGTTGGAAAAAGGAAAAGGTCTGCATGAAACATAGGCCACCAGAGGTGGAAGCTTCTCTTTTGTAAGGTGTGAAATGGAATGTAAGAAGACTCGCTAACGGCCATCCACACGGTGTAAGGTGTGAAATGAAATGTAAGGTTGTGGATGGGCTGCGTCCGTTAGCGATAAATTGTCCGGGTTCCTCTGTGTGGAAGGTACTGCACCTCCCGAGTTGCGAATGGGTTATGCTCGTTAACAACAGCTTGCCTGAGCTTCTCTACACGGAGCATGCTGCTTACCTTGGACTTCAGATTCTATAGACTGGGGATTGGTCGAATGATGGGCCGGTCGAAGGTGGAAACAGGTGATCATACAAGTTTCTATCACTCCAATACATACGTCGTTTCGTCTTCTCCGACCGAAAATTCTATAGACTGGGGGAGATTCTATAGACTGTGGGAGATTCTATAGACTGAGGGATTAGCCGAATGATGGGCCGGTCGATCAAAACGGGCTAGCTGAGGGCGAAAGGGAATGTCCGTCAGAACAACCCTCGGTTGGCGTAGTGGTCTTCCCAGAAACGAGGAAAGAACGAACCGGGAAGGAAGACTAAAAAATTCACCCCGATCTTCACTTCCAGTGCAATCAAGGTAAATTTGGGGGACAATTGTTAACAGACGAAAATCTCCACCATAGAACGAAATCGCCCTGGGACTAAAGAAAGAACGAAGGGAAGAAGAGCGATGGACCGAAGGGCGACAAAGAGCTTGGGGCGACCGGACCAGCGGTTAGGACGAAAACCCATGATGCGGTTATAGTTAGGACGAAAACCCATGATGCGGTTACTTCCACGATCATAGCAATTGGACAGTTTTCCTCCACAACCAAGCAGTTGAGACCCGCGGCTCAGAGATTACAATCACGATCCAGCAACTGCAGGGAGATACTGGAACCGCCTAAAACAGTTGAAAAACTTAACTATAAATGCTTATCTATACCAGAGAGAAGACCCGATCTAATGAAGATTCAAATGAGCATATTTTTATTTTTCATTTCTTAGATTGTAATCTTAGGACTGTAACTTATGTGCTTGCGCCCCTTGGAGGCTTATTCACTTAATCAAACACCCATTGCTGGGACTTTGTCTCAGGAGGTTTGAACTTTACACGCTCTTCTTTCTTCACGCAGAAAAATTGCGCAAACAGTTTTTGGCGACCACAGTGGGAGGATTGGTGTAAAGAGTGGAGATGCCTCCGAAAAGAAACGCTCAAACTGGCTCAACTGCGGAGGAATGAGGACTGGAGCAAACCAACCAGCCCAACATTCCAGCCATAGTGGGTCAATTCGAGGGTCTGGCAGATGCTAATCGGTACGAATCTATGAGAGAGCTCAGCCCTAACGCTGTGCGCGCGTTGTTTGGGTAATTCACACAAGATGTTATCGAACAGGTTAGGCTTCAAAATATGCATGTCATAGATAAATTCGTATCAACTACCAATTCGCATTATGAAAACATGGCTAAACATCTAAGCTCGGTGAATGAATTAATGGCCAAATGTGTAAACGGTGGGACGGCGCTGCCGTAGACTACGCCCATCCCTGCGGCAAGCAGTCAGGAGGCTGGTCCTAGTAATGTTCCTCCACAGGGGACCAACATCCCTACGGTTCTCAGGGGAGGAATAAGTCCTCGAGGCAATGGCCCACAATTAGGGCCAAATATACACCAAGGGCCAAATATGGCACAAAATGAAGTGGTGTTGCCTCAGGGTGTCCAGGTTTCTTAGGGGCAGAATCATGATTATGTCCCACTTTTGAGAGGACCGCAGCCACCGCCCATAGCTGTGCCATTTAATGGCAATGATATGCTAATGGAGCAAATGACCGAGATCCTTCAAAACCAATTTGGTCTAGGCATACGGCCAATTCGGCCAAGTTATCGAAAGCCGTATCCTGATTGGGTCGATGTGGCCTATCCATGGCCTAGAAACTACAAGATACCAGATTTTTCCCTCTTTACGGGGTCTGGGGAAGTTTCTACCATGGAACACGTAAGACGATTTACCTTTCAGTGTGGGGAAGTAAATGATTTCCACAAACTGAGGTTATTTCACGGCTCACTGTTAGGGGTAGCTTTCTCCTGGTATGTTAGTCTGCCGGCCAATTCGGTAGAAAGTTGGCAGCAAATGGAGCAACTGTTTCATGCGCAATTTTACAAGGCTGAATCTGAAGTGGCCTTAGCCGATTTGGCAAACCTAAGACAATTGCCAAGAAAGTGGGTCGAGACATTCTTACAACAGTTTAAGGAAGCCCGAGGCTGATGTTACGTGCCTTTGCCCAAAAAAGAATTTGTGAAGATCGCCAAGGTTGCTTAAATCCGTTGAATAAGTGAATAAGCCTCCAAGGGGCGCAAGCACACAAGTTACAGTCCTAAAATTACAATCTAAGAAATGAAAAATAAAAATATGCTCATTTGAGTCTTCATTTGATCGGGCCTTCTCTCTTGGTATAGATTAGCTTTTATAGTGAAGTTTGTCAACCGTTTTAGGCGGTTCTAGTATTTCCATGCAGTTGCTGGATCGTGCCTATAACCGCTGAGCCGCGCGTCTCAACTAGTTGGTTGTGGAGGAAAATTGTCCAACTGCTATGATCGTGGAAGTCATGGCATTATTGAAAGAATACTGAGCCTCATGTGGCCCATAGTTCCTTTCGTAGATGAAGTACTCGGCCGAGTTTGTCTCCGCAGCGAAAGGCTTATTGTCGGCATGCATTATCTCCACTTCGTCCCTTTGGTTCCATAAAAATCAAGCCTTGACCGATTTTTTTGGCTGACCATCCATGTTTGAGCACGATCAGGGAAATAAAGATGGATTTGGACGAATGTAGTCTGAAACCATGGATGATGTATTTCGACGGATCCAGCATAATGAAGGGAGCTGGAATAGGATTAGTCCTGGTCAGCCTGTTGGGAGAATCTTTCCGATTCCTAGTCAAGTTGAAAGAATACTGCACCAATAACCAGGCCGAATATGAAGCCTTGATACTTGGGTTAGAGATGCTCCTCAATATGGGAGTAACCTAAACGTCCATCAAGGGAGATTCGCAGCTAGTAATTCAACAAGTGATAGGAGTTTTCAAATGTCAAAGCCCATCAGTCATGGTATTATTGGACGTGGCCAAAGAATTGGTAGAACTATTTGATCACGCTGAATTAGAATACGTTCCAAGGGTGAAGAACGAATTGGCCAATAGCTTAGCCCAAGCAGCCTCCGGATATAAACAGACAAACATAGGTGGGGTATACAGGAGCGAAGAGGTTGAGCCAGCCCTCATAAGGCGAGCTAAAGATACGGACGCCATGGTCATCGAAGCCGAAATGACGGACCATTAGAGAAACGAAATCAAGACATTCCTAAAGCAGCCCGAAGCAGGGAAGGATCAAAGGCTAAAACTTAAAGCCTTGAACTACATAGTATCAGGAGATGTGTTATATAAGAAACGACAAGATGGGTTGTTGTTGAAATATGTAGGGCCATCCGAATCCAAAACTATCATGGTCGAAGTGCATGAAGGCATTTATGAGGCTCACCAAGCCGGGGTAAAGATGAGATGGTTGATTATACGAAGCGGCTATTATTGGCCAAAGATGGGAGAATCGTGCACCTCGTATGCCAAACGATGCATTGCTTGTCAGAAGCACAGATCCATTCAGAGGGCTCCAGCAACTGAGATGATCCCAATCATTAAACCGTGGCCGTTTATGGGATGGGCGATAGACTTGATAGGGAAGATTTACCCTGCATCGAGTAAGAGGCATACTTTCATCGCCGTTGCCACCGACTTCTTCACTAAATGGGTGGAATCCATCCCAATTGTAGAAATTTTCCAATAGCAGATCATCAAGTTCATAAAGGAACATATAATTCACCGATTTGGTATACCACAGACAATAATGGTAGATCATGGTACTTCATTAAACGGTGAAAAGGTAAAAGACTTCATTGGCGAATACGGAGTCCGACTAGTGAACACTACCCCCTACTACCCTCAGTCAAATGGTCAAGCAGAATCGACCAACAAGACCCGATTCGGAAGATGGTGACAGACGATGGGACGAATATTTGAGTCAAGTTTTATGGGCCTATAGAACGTCGCCGCAAACAAGTACCTCGGTGATGCCGTTCCAATTAGTATATGGTCAAGAGGTTGTGCTTCCAGTGGAAATGAATATTGAATCTACCTGGGTGATGCTGCAAGAAAAGCTGACACGGGAAGCTTACGACAAGGCAATGATCCAAAACTTGTTGGAATTGGACGACATCAGATGTGATGCGCTAAATCGTCTAGAAGCATAAAATAAAAGAATAGCCAAGGAATACAACCTTAGAGTAATGGCTAAATCGTTCAGGGAGGGCGAATTAGTGTGGAAGACTGTATTGCCACTTGGTTCCAAGGACCCGGCGTATGGAAAATGGTCGCCCAATTGGGAAGGCCCATTCATGGTAAAAAAACGTATTGCCAAACGGAGCTTATCATCTACAAGACTTAAATGGAAGGGTGCATGCAAGAGCGATAAATGGCAAATACTTAAAGAAATATGTGCCCTCGTTATGGGAGCAGGAAAAAGTACAAAAAACACTGAAACAATAATAAGTTCTCATTAAACATGGACGAAAACGTCCTACAAATACAAAGGATAGACGATACAACGTCTTCCAAAAGTATCACTTTTGGCCCGAAGACCGCCGAAAATCCCAGACAGCTCCTTAATGGCCAAGAGCGTCTCCATCCTCAGGCGCCATTCGTCCTGTATTTCCATACCCACTGCATCCAAGTCGGCCAGGCTTTTCTCAAAATTGATGCTGGCCAACCCTTCATACTCTGCCATGGATTTGTCCATCTCCTCTACTTGAGTAACGAGGGTCATCCTTTTAGCCTCTTTCCTCATTCGGCTTTCCTCAAAAAGACGCTGCATCTCTTTCAGCTGTCGCTCCAGGTCCAGAAAGACCGATTCCTCGGTCACCATTTCTTCTGTAGTCTCCCTCAGGGTCTGATGTAGCGCCTCGAGAGAACCACGGAGCGTTTCCTTCCTCATCACATAAGAGCGAAGCCCGACCCTCTGGCTGTGCACATTGCGATACAGAGAGAGAAGGTTTGCTATACCATCTTGCATCTCTTGGAGGAAAAGTCGATCATCAACAGATATTAGCAAGGCAGGGAGGCCAATAGTCGGTTTAGTTCAGAGGAACATTTGTCCAATTTGAGGACGTTCTCAGACAGAGCGGCATGGTTAACCTCCAGTGCAGCAAAGGAATCGTATTGACCGAGGATCTTCCGAAGACCCTCCAAATCCGTGCTGGCACTGACTGAAGGCGAGGAAGGCCGAAAAGAAGCAGAGGACAATCGTCCAAAACGGTCCAAAGTGGGAGGACAGAGGTATAAAAGAAAACACCCTCACGGGAGGCAAAGAAAATAATCGTTCATGGGTCGATGGCCAGAAACGGTCAAAGTAAGGATGAACGGATGTACAAAGAGCGAAATGAGCTATGACAAAAGAAGACAGCAAAGAGCGAATCTCCACCAAGGAGTCCACAATTTCGAGACACAGAAAAGACCTTAAAACGGTCTGACGACGCAGAATAAGAATGAAAGAAAACAAGAGGCCACCCTTGGACGAGGCCAAATTGACGGGCGATGAAGTTGGGCGAATACACCTCCACTCCAGCCTTGCCATCGGCCCCAGTCAAGATGTCATGAACCAGGTCGCGGCTGCATAAAAAATTGCGCCATATGCGAAGACCTTATTCGTCCTCTTCCGAAAGAGGAAGGTCATGGACGAAATACGGACTGTTCGACACAGTAAAAGGGAAAAAAAAGGAACCCGAAGAAGAGTATAAAAATAATCAAAGCTGGCACGAGGAAGGAAAGAAGACGGCCTAAGCTGAGCAAAGAGAAGGCCGGCACAAGAGTAAGCGTGAGTCGAATCAATTGTACTAAAAATAGGAAAGTAAGCTCTCAACCAAAGTTGGATGACCCACAAGGGACCAGAAGCAATGGGTGATGACCCCGACCGAAGTTGCTTTTGGAGGACGGCCAGCCCTTGATACATGGCGGCAAGAAGAAAAGAGGCCAAGTCTAAATGACAGCCATGGGCGAGATCAGAAGAAATGGAGAGGTAGCCCGCCACAGGTTTTTGGCTGGGTGCACAAATGATATATTTGCACAGCCAGTAATGAACGAAGACTGTACGCTCTAGTATTGAAACCGTACAAACCATTTTCGAATATGTGCGAAGAAGAGAAGAGTATGACGAAAATGAGGAATGACCCATTGAAGGAGGGGGAAAACGAAAGTTTGTGGAGGCCGAAATGGTCGCTCCGAGAGGGGTCAGACCAGTAAGAGCACCAACATCACGAAGGGTGATAGTAAAGGGCACGACCGGAAAAATGAATACATTGTACTCGGAAGACCAAAAAAGTAAGGAAATGGGAAACAAGTTGCGATCAAAAGCTGGCAGGGAGAAGGAAAGCTCAATGAGTGGAAGAAGATGGTGTTTGTCTAAAAAGGTACGGGTATCCGCATGTAACGGCATACGTTGATACCAGGCTTCGAAGGCTGTATCAGGCTTGGGCCAGGTGCGAATCGGATTGGACTGAGCAAGGACAGAAATGTTGAGTGGTTCAGAAAACGGAGGGCTAGAAGAAGAGGGAAATTGTTGAGCAAACGGGGCCGTTGCGATAGCGTTATCATCAATGAAGATGGGGCCAAGATCGCATTGGCCGAAATCCTCATTGAGAGTGTGAATGCCAAAGACGCCCACAGAAGAATCTTCCAACACCAACTTATAATCAGTGAAAGTTGAGTCGCTAGTTTTGGGAAAAGAGGAAGAAGAAGCCATTGCTGACAAAAGATCAAGAAATCAGTAAAAGCGAGTTTGCAGAAAGAGTTGAGGGTAGAGCGAGAAACAGAGGGGGATGAAGCCTTATGAACAGATGAAGGGTTTAACCTGAGACATGTGTCGCAACATGAATCGTCGAGGAGAGAAAGCGGTGGGAAAATGGAAAAAGATAGAAAGTTGCCTTAGACAGGTGTTCGAATACAACTCGCTGCACAAGTGACGTGCGACGGAAGGAAACACAGAAGTGACGTAAAAAACGGCTATGAAATAGGCCTAATGATAAAACGTATAGGAAAGGGCCGCACATTTATTACAGATATGATGGGTTCGCGTGGAACTCTTAAGGACAGCTCGACAAACTACAGGGAGAATAGTCTAACCCCGAATTTACTTCGCTCGACCTCGCTACTTTGGCCCCAGCAGATCAGCCGAGCCTCAAAATCCTAACATCGGTCTTCAGAATCGGCCAAGAACAGGTGTCAACACTACACTTTCCAGAGGGGTCGCCCAAGCTTTCTCCATTATTTACACAAGTAGTGAAGACTGATATGACAAGACCATCAGGCCACGGGCGTACTTTGGTAGATGACCAGACTTTGGGCAGGAAGCCCCTCCAATCGATCAGACAGCACGTGGAAAAAACCCTTCACGTGACAACAGTACCATGGCTGGGGAAATCCAATTGATCAGACAGCACGTGAAAAAACCCTTCACGTGACAACAGTACCATGGCTTGGGAGTATATAAAATGGGGAAAATGAAAAGGCAATTTTGCAAGGTCTCATAACCACTTATTTAAAGGCCAACCTTACTGACCAGACTCTCCATAGTCAAACAGAGTCCCGAAAATGAGAAGGAAAAGATCGGAAGAGGCATAGCAGAGTTGGAAAAAGGAAAAGCTCTGCATGAAACATAGGCCACCAGAGGTGGAAGCTTCTCTTTAGTAAGGTGTGAAATGGAATGTAAGGTTGTGGATGGGCTGCGTCCATTAGCGATAAATTGTCCCGGGTCCTCTGTATGGAAGGTACTGCACCTCCCGAGTTGCGAATGGGTTATGCTCATTAACAACAGCTTGCCTGAGCTACTCTACGCGGAGCATGCTGCTTACCTTGGACTTCGGATTCTATAGACTGGGGATTGGTCGAATGATGGGCCGGTCGAAGGCGGAAACGAGTGATCATACAAGTTTTTATCACTCCAATACATACATCGTTTCGTCTTCTCCGACTGAAAATTCGTTCCTCAGATTCTATCGACTGGGGGAGATTCTATAGACTGAGGGATTAGGACGAAACCCATGATGCGGTTGCGGTTTGGACGAAAACCCATGATGCGGTTACTTCCACGATCATAGCAATTGGACAGTTTTCCTCCACAACCAAGCAGTTGAGACACGCGGCTCAGCGGTTACAGGCACGATCCAGCAACTGCAGGGAGATACTGGAACCGCCTAAAACAGTTGACAAACTTCACTATAAAAGCTTATCTATACCAAGAGAGAAGGCCCGATCTAATGAAGATTCAAATGAGCATATTTTTATTTTTCATTTCTTAGATTGTAATCTAAGGACTGTAACTTGTGTGCTTGCGCCCCTTGGAGGCTTATTCACTTAATCAAACACCCATTGCTGGGACTTTGTCTCAGGAGGTTTGAACCTTACACGCTCTTCTTTCTTCACGCATAAAAATTACGCAAACAGTTTTTGGCGACCACAGTGGGAGGATTGGTGTAAAGAGTGGAGAAGCCTCCGAAAAGAAACGCTCAAACTGGCTCAACTGCGGAGGAAAGAGGACTGGAGCAAACCAACCAGCCCAATATTCCAGCCATAGTGGGTCAATTCGAGGGTCTGGCAGATGCTAATCGGTACGAATCTATGAGAGAGCTCAGCCCTAACGCGGTGCGCGCGTTATTTGGTGAATTCACACAGGATGTGTCGAACAGGTTAGGCTTCAAAATGCTCATGTCATAGATAAATTCGTATCAACTACCAATTCGCATTATGAAAACATGGCTAAACATCTAAGCTCGGTGAATGAATTAATGGCCAAATGTGTAAACGGTGGGACGGCGCTGCCGAAGACTACGCCCATCCCTGCGGCAAGCAGTCAGGAGGCTGGTCCTAGTAATGTTCCTCCGCAGGGGACCAACATCCCTACGGTTCTCAGGGGAGGAATAAGTCCTCGAGGAAATGGCCCACAATTAGGGCCAAATATACACCAAGGCCAAATATGGCACAAAATGAAGTGGTGTTGCCTCAGGGTGTCCAGGTTTCTCAGGGGCATCATGAATCATGATTATGTCCACTTTTGAGAGGACCGCAGCCACCGCCCATAGCTGTGCCTTTTAATGGCAATGATACGCTAAGGGAGCAAATGACCGAGATCCTTCAAAACCAATTTGGTCTAGGCATACAGCCAATTCGGCCAAGATATCGAAAGTCGTATCCTGATTGGGTCGATGGGCCTATCCATGGCCTAGAAACTAACAAGATACCAGATTTTTCCCTTTTTACGGGGTCTGGGGATGTTTCTACCATGGAACACGTAGGACGATTTACCCTTCAGTGTGGGGAAGTCAATGATTTCCACAACTGAGGTTATTTCACGGCTCACTGTCAGGGGTAGCTTTCTCCTGGTATGTCAGTCTTCCGGCCAATTCGGTAGAAAGTTGACAGCAAATGGAGAGCAACTGTTTTCATGCGCAATTTTACAAGGCTGAATCTGAAGTGGCCTTAGCCGATTTGGGAAAACCTAAGACAATTGCCAGGAGAGTGGGCCGAGACATTTTTACAACGGTTAAGGTAGCCCGATGCCGATGTTACGTGCCTTTGTCCAAAAAAGAATTTGTGAAGGTTGCTTAAATCTCGATCTAAAAAAGAAGTTTCAGGATCGCGAGTTTTGGGACCTTCCCCAACTTACCACTAGTGTGGTGCGTTATGAGCGATTATTACGAGAAGATGAGCAAATGAAGAATTCGAGCAAAGGGACATATTATAGGAATATCGACTATGAAATGGGTGAAGTAGACACCGAGTCGGCCGATTTATGTTTGGCCGAATTGGTTAAAGGGAAACCTTACGTTTGCAAGACGTGGGCGGAACCCTAAGCAAGTGAAAAGAATGATAAAAAGAGCAGGAACTTCTCCTTTGATATTACTAAAGTCGATGCTATATTTGACCAGTTATATAAGGATAAGCAAATTAGCTTGAGCGACAGACACACGTTGCCAACAGCCGAGCAAATCGGTAGTAAAAAAATATTGTAAGTGGCACAATACATGGTCTCTACAACTAGTAATTGCCTCGTTTTTCGTAATGTCTTACAGGATGCCATAGAATCTGGATGAATCACGTTCGAGAAAAAGATGGCAGTGGACAGCGACCCGTTTCCAAAATCGGTGGGGTTGAACATGATCAATCCAGACCTTGCCAAGATGAATCCGCCGAAAGTCAAATTACTGCTAGACGAAGGACAACACCGTCATCGTCCAAGCGCTCTGGAAAGGATTAATGCACCTTCAGAGCAAGGAGACAAGCAGAACATTTGTATTCGATGCAAGAACGACATGGAATGGATGAAAGAGTTAGAATACACTTGCGAAAGGCCTGGAAAGAGAAAGCCATCATAATGGCAGCCCCGGACCTTCGCCCCAAGGTTCCATGGGGAGAATTCAAATTTCGTCCAAATGTAAGGACGTTCAGGCCGAAGATTAATCGGCCCAATGTTTGGCATTCGTACCAAAAGCCACACTCACGCCGGAGGCAGGAACATCCTGTAGACGAAATGACAGGACGCAGTTGAGGCGACACCAAAGGAATTATGGCTGTTTGATGCGTCGATAAGGTGAAGCAAAGGCCACCACAGGCCGTAGCCCTCGCACCACAGAGAAAACAGAAGTAAATAAAAAAAGGAGTGACAATAAAGAATGAACGGTGACAAGTTGTGATGAACGCACTAAATTCGGCAGACAGAAGCAGGACGAAACAGACGATGAAGAGCCGACTATCGTCATTCATTTCGGCAGTATGCCGCCAGTGGTGGCTAATCATTACCTATTGCCTGGGAAATTCAGGAGAGATAACAATGGGGAAGCCGGAACAAGCGAGGACGTTTATGAGGGTGACAAAACTGAATTTGCAGCACTCTCAATCACAGACAGAGAAGCTGAAGATGAGGAGATGACCCATGTAGAAGAAGAAATAGACATCTAGACCGAATCAAGGAGAAGGGGAATTTCTCAGAATCAGCTTCTCAGAGAATTATATGAAGCCGGAAATCTTGCAATCGGAACATTGGGAGAAGATTTTGGACGATATCCATTCCTCGTTTTGTATGGGACGCCTAAGATAAAACGGACCTTCACCAGAGCCGAAAAATGGAGATTGACTGTCAATCATGTCTCCCAGGATGCACCAGCCTTTTGCCACCTTCCAAATGGGACATGGAAGAGGAATCGCCTCAAGTTAATGACAAGGGCGATCAAGCAATGGAAATAGGTCTATCAGGGAGAGTTTTTTTCCCGAAGCCACCACCAACACAAATGACGAAGCACCTGCGGCCCGCTGTATGTGAAGGCAAAGGCTAATGAGATACATGTCACCAATGTGCTAATTGATAACGGGGCAGCCATTAATGCAATACTAGTTAGGATGCTAGGACATTTGGCAAAGTCTGAAGAAGACCTCCTCCCTACGGAAGTGGTGCTTACCGGCTTTAATGGAGGGGCGACGACAGCAAAAGGAGTTATTCCATTGGACCTGCAAGTGGGAAGTACTACGAAGACAGTAGTATTTTTCGTCATAGATAGGCTAACCACATACAATATGCTCCTAGGACGAGACTGGATTCACGGCAGCCGATGCATCCCTTCATCCCTTCATCAATGCCTGGTTTTCTGGAACCAAATGGACGAAGTGGAGATAGTGCATGCCGACAAACTCGGCCGAGTACTTCATGTACGAAGGGAACTATGGGCCGACCAGAGTTTTGAATAAAGGGGAAAGCCCGACCATTGTAGCTCAGAATGACGAGCCTTACCCCGCTGGGTTACTGGACAATTTGTTCGCACAGACGAGACCAACCACAATGGTCTTTGGAGAACCAACACACAGCGGTTCGAATGAAGTACGGCCAGAAAAAGGAGCAAGCCTCTCTTGCGGCCTCCAAGGCCAATTTATTGGCCTATGTAATGGAGCGAAGAAGTGAGGACGAAGCACAAGCCGCTATTTCGGCCTTAAGAGGAAAATTGATGGCACACCAGACGGAGGACAAAATAAAAGAACTATGTGGAGTGGACTGCTTGATGGAAGGAGGAGAATCAAAGGAAAAAGAGTTCGCCCTGAATGGACGACGCAAGACAAACATCTCAAGATGACAAGATGCTTTGGACGAGGTAAAACTGGGGAATGAGCACGATAGGCGCATAACTTATATCAGCAAGGAATTGTAGCCCCAGGTACGTGAAAAGTTAATTTTTTTTGTTTTAAGAATACAAAGATTGTTTTGCATGGGACTACAATGAAATGTCTGGCTTAGATAGGACGTTGTTGGAGCATAGGCTGCCAATCATGCCAAGCCATAGGCCTCATAATCAGCCTCCCCGGAGGTTTGCGCCTAATGTCATGCCTGATATTAAGAAATAAGTTGAACGACTGTTAGTGGCAAATTCATTAGGACGACCAGATATGTGGAATGTTGTCAAATATTGTCCCAGTTAGAAAAAGAATGGAAAATAAGGATCTGTATAGATTTTTCAGAAATTTAAACCTAGCAACACCAAAGGATCAATACCCAATGCCGACAGTAGATTCCCTAGTAGATTCCACAATGGGGTATCAAGTATACTCGTTTATGGATTGGTATGCGGGCTATAATCAGATTTACATCGCCGAAGATGATGTACACAAGACGACCTTTAGATGCACAGGCTCTCTAGGGTTTTATGAGTGGGCGGTCATGCCATTCGGCCTGAAAAATGCTGGTGCCACTTATTAGCGGGCCATGAACTTGATCTTTCTTGACATGATTGGCAAATTCGTAGAAGTCTATGTGGACGATATAGTGGCAAAATCTGTGACTATGGATGGACATTTTGGCCATTTTGCAACGGCCTTCGAACGAATAAGAAGTTCAAACTAAAAATAAACCATGCCAAGGTGCGCTTTCGGGTGTGCGCGGAAATTTCCTAGGGTTTCTAGTGCACCAACGGGGAATGAG